>JAIPMN010011762.1:0-23874 GCA_020650975.1 Apostichopus californicus
AGTGTGTTATATGGAACTCACACTTTCAGAAGCTCACTACTAGTGATCAGTGTGGTCTCATCATTGTCTGGATGTTTTACAAAGGTAAGGTCAAAGGTCATTCACCAAACGAATAAGAACTGAAAAGCTGGATAAAAGCATTTTGAATATGGGCTTTTTTAAAGTCAGGCCGATATCAAGTTTGTTAAACGTTTGATTGCAACCGATGACACAATAACCATTAAAAGCCTATCACATATGGTGTGCTCTTAGCAGTTCTATTGTAGGGTTCCAGCTGAGCATGTACTTGAATGGTTTTACAACACTTGTTAAAACTTTTAAAGATAATTTTAAGAGCTGTCATTTCCGTACATGTTTGACGGGCATGACTTGCTAAAGATCTTCACAAATGAGCCTCAAACTTTAATAACATGTATACATACAATAGATCATAAATTAGAAAAGTGTAAGTATCTTTCTAAAATATTGATATGAAACTTTGCAGGTTTTAATTGTAATGAACTTTCTTTTAATAGCCTTCTAGTTTCCATAAGAGTGGTATACATACCAGCAGAAACAAATAGAGTAATTAGTTAAAAGTCAACTTAATAAAAAAGTCTGTTCCTAAGAAGTTGACAAGATGATCCACAAGGAACTGATCTGACATATGAAAATTTGATTCTTTATAAGTCATTACATGAAGCGCTTACACCTACCGGAAACATTCTACTGAAATCCTTTCTCAGGATTTCATTTCTGGGTGTGATCAAATTCTCTTACATCCCAAAGGTTTTTACGAGGGAAAGGTGTCAAATTGTGATGTAAAGAAGGAAAATTTGGCAATTTTACTTTTATCAATTATTTTTTTCAAGTAGTGAGATTACACAAGTTACATTGGAAATCAGTACAGGCCAGCTCTATTTGGGCTTGAGGGTTGCGGGTCAGCCTCCCTCCCTCTCATCCCCGTCCCTGAAGAAACATCTTGACAAATTATTGTGTTTTGCTCTTTTTTTAGTCCTTGGAGTGGACAAAATATACAGACTAACTAAGGGGCCATCATGTAGTAAGACACAAATTTGTTCAAATTCGCAAAAATAACAATAGTTTTGAAATTTAAAGTTTTTTGAGGTTCCTTATTAAACAATGGCATTTGATTTCCTCAAAAAAGTTACTGTTAAAGTTTTTTGAGTTGCATATATTTGTTTTTATTATTCCTTATTTGAACAAGTGTTACTACATGTTGGTTACCACAACTTCAGTTGTGCAATTGTGGGGTCCTGAGTTTGTTCGATAAATGTTGGTGTTTTGGCAGCCAGGCTGTATATGACATATATATACTCTTGTGTGCTCTGCTGTTTCACACAGTTTCTGCTGGTCCGCAGAGATAATCTCTTGAGTTTCATGTTGATACATGTTGATGCATGTTGATACAGTTGATACATTTTGAATTGTTGTTACAGTCTCATGTTGATACATCCTTGCTGCAGGGGATTTTGCAGCTGTTCATTTTAAAACGGTTCCTTTGTGACCTGCAGGCTGCAGTTTGGCCATTTTTACAAAATTTGTCAAGTGTGTTTAACACACCTCATCTCTCTCCCTTGCCAAGTGTTGTGCTCACCAAACACATTCGCTGCTCAACGAGCATATACCGATTGTGATCTTTGATGGCGTTGAGCCGTCTTATATTAATTGATGCCATTACTATTGTGAAGGCAATCCATATTTGGATGTGCAAAGTAATGTTTTATTTATGTTACCACCTACGTACTCAAAGGAGTGAGCTATGGTTTTGGGGTAGGCCAGAGGGGAGGGGCCCCAAGGTGATCTTATGGCATTTTAATCTTCTGTTATTTTATATCCAAATTTGCTGAATGTTATTTGTTCAGTGTTTTTTAAAAAAAAAAATTTTTTAGTTTTTGTTATTTTTGCTTTCTTTCCGTTACTAAATGATTTGCTTTTGTTTTCCAGTTTCTTTGATTTTTATCTTGAGTAACTATTTTGTAGTTTTCATCATCATTGATTGATTTTTATAAAACAACTGAATATAGAGGATTGCTAAACTTTTGTTTTGTTGTTTTTTTTATATTCAGGTTACTGGTACGAAGAGATGATAAACAACCGTAACAAGTCTGTCGTGACCAGCATGGCATGGACGGGAGACGGACAACGTATCTGCATAGTCTACGAAGACGGTACGTTGATTTATTTAAATTGACTTCAAAAAAGACGTGAAAGTTAATCTGTCAAAACCGGTAAAAATCAAAATAAAATAAAACTGTTAGCAAACTGCTTATCCACTAGAGAGCCTGTGTAAGAGAATGTGTTAAAGTAAGTTGGCCTGACGTTTAGATCCTAGCATGATCTTCTTCAGAAGCTAAATTGAGCTTCTTCAGAAGATCCTGCTAGGAACAAAACGTCAGGCCAGCTTACTTTTACACAAAACCAGTAAATGTAAGATACTGTGGTTTAGACTGAGACCTCCAGCCCTCCCCATACTCCAACCCTACCCCCATGGAATTGATCAATAGAATTAACAATCAACAATGGAATGGATATCTCAGATAACTGGTTAGACTCCTTCTACAGCCAGTATTTTGTCTTCTCTTCCGGTTCTTATAAACAATTTCTGTATTTGACTTGCACCTATATAGAATTTGTATTTACTGGTAGTGAAGATGAAATGTAACTGAATACCTGTTTCTTTCTCCTCTGTTCATGTTTGTAGGTGCCGTCATCGTAGGCTCTGTGGACGGTAATCGTATCTGGGGCAAAGAGCTAAAAGGAAACACTCTGTGTCATGTGGCATGGTCACCTGATAGTAAGATGCTCCTATTTGGAATGAGTAACGGAGAGATACATATCTTTGATAACCAGGGCAATTTTTGTGTGAGTATCTCAGTCTTTTTGTGTGCAAAAACTCGAACAGAAATACTACTTTATTTATCTAAAAAGTGCTCTACGAGAAGCCTTGAATTCAATCTATTTTATCTACCAATTTCCACCTCTAGACCAAACTTCAAGCACAGTGTTTGGCCAATGCCACTGGTGCAGCTAACATCGCAGCCATTGATTGGTACAACGGTCGCCTTGGATACGTAGAACCAGACTGCCCGACTTTGGCCGTCTGCTTCGATAACGGACGAGCACAGATCATGACGCACGAACAAGATGACAGTGAGTTTACCCAAAATTATTCATGTTCCTTTATCATCCTCAGATTTTTTCTCCCTTCTTACTGAACCCGAAAGTATAAAATGATCAGCTTCATATTCCTGGTACATATCTTTACAGATCCAGTTCTCATAGATACTGGCATGACCATTGTGAAAGCCCAGTGGAACCACAGAGGGTCAGCACTCGCAGTGGCAGGTTCTCAGCGATCTACGACTCAAGACAAAGATGTCAATGTAGTCCAGTTTTACAGTCCCTTCGGAGAGGTGAGCACTCCCGTGTGGTCTCAACTTGAGCAATCATTGTAACACTTAGCTCTTAACTGCTGTATGTACTTGTATGTACATAACAGACATGAGCTTCTTCCGCGAATTCGCGGAATATCCGTGATTTCTTTTCTACCTTGGGACAAAAACTATTATCCTAACACACTGTAGCATACGCAAACTGGAACCTATACTGCAATTTTTGCAAAGTTTCGTAATTTTTTTTAACCCCAGGCTTGCCCCTGCAGAAGCAGGAAAATTTATATAAAGTTTTGTAGTTTGCCGATGGAGATCAATTACGTTGTGTCTTTAACCTGAAGTCTCTAGTTCAAAATAGCTGAAATGCATTTTGAGCATCGTTCCTGCTGGGATCTGGTATGTTATTGCTTAGTGCTCAAGGAAGATACTGGGTTGTGTGCTGCCGAAACATTTACGGACTGTATTCTCAGGAGACATTAGACCGACGTGTGTTTAACCTTCTTCTGTAACCATTTCTTATCACAATCATGCATTTGTCTATTGTCTTTTTGTCCATGCAGCATCTGAGAACCTTGAAAGTACCAGGTAGGGAGATAACAGCCGTGTCGTGGGAGGGTGGCGGGCTTCGCATCGCTCTAGCGGTGGATAGCTTCATTTACTTTGCTAACATCCGTCCTGACTACAAGTGGGGCTTCTGTGCCAACACAGTAGTCTACACGTACACCAAACCAGAGAAAGTTGAACACTGCGTGGTATTCTGGGACTGTAAGAATTCTGAAGTAAGTGTAGTTTAGAATGAGAGGTATTGTTTAGCAGTATCAACGTTTGAAATTTAATGGTGCACTAGGGATGGTATCATATGAAACCAACCAGCAGCCTATTGTCTTGGTGTAAACGCTGCTGGCCATGACAGGGTTGCATGTAATGAACATTATCAGAGTGAAGTATTCCGTTTTTATATATGTAAATGGCAGATATACCAAATGTACCACATTTCTTTATAAATCAGTATTATAATAGGAAAGTAAATCTTTTACAGAACAGCTGCAATAATGACATCACAGACCATCTGCTGTGTTACACTTTTTGGAGTATGTTTTTGGGGGTTTATTTTGTAATAATAGTTCTCATTCCTCCATCAATCACACATTGTGATAGAAACAAGATATTGAGGTGGGATTTTCAACTTACAGAATAGTTTTGTCTTCCATATAAGTGGCACATTTTTCTGGTATTGGAATACCTTCTAATAGCAATTTGCAATGTATTTTCACAAATACTTCTTAAAGTACTGAAAGCTAGTTTGCAAACACATTGTGACCATGTAATATTCCAATTTTGTAAGTGTTTATATTCTTTATACAAAGTTTGAATTTTTGTGAAAATTGTTGAGATCATTTTATGATTTACCAGATTTATATAGTGCTCTTTTCATGCTTAAGCATGTTCAAGAGCGCTTTACAATGACAACAAAATGACAAAACACTTAAAATAGGAATATGAAAAATAAAATGGATGCAGTTTAAATATTATTATAAAAATATATATATATATATACTAAGGTAAAATTTTAAAAACAATATAGATTACCATTGTCTCTCTCTCTCTTTCACAAACAGAAAACTGTGAAGTATGTTCGTAACCTCCTATCTGTGACAGCTTTCGGTGACCACTGCGCTCTGGCTACAAGAGCAGAGGATGCAACCAGACAACTGGTGAGAAACATGAGAAAGGGTGCCCAGGGGGCTGCAGCATTCCGCAGCCAGGCTGCGTGTCGTGAAATCTTTTCTGCTGTACGGTTTTCTCACAAAAGGCACTGCTGGGCTGTTGAGATATAATCTCTATTGTTTGATTCAGTATTTGCTGCCAGGATTTCCCAGCTGCTGCAGCTTAATTTTTTGATACGGTGCCCAAATCATTATTTTTCTACATTGCTTAGAGCCACGTTAACCACACAATAGGTCGCGACCCACAAAAATGGAGTGCCAAGTTTTATCATAGCAGAAAGCAATAAGTTGAAAGAAAGAAAAGAAAAATTGAACGTTAAAACAATATTTCCGATGGATTCCGATTGTAAACTTTCTGCCTTTTGTGCGGTGATTTGTATCATAAATTTGATAAATGTGTGTGTTTGTCCCTGTCGTTGACTAACTTTCTGTCAGTGTGCAACCGATTGCAATCAAATCAGTCAATTTTCAATCAAATCAATCAATATGCTATTAAATCACTAACCACCATAGAGTATATATTGGGTGATTTGAAGCCATCAAAATTTAGAAGTTGTAGCTAGTCTAGGGAATCCTGACACAGGTCATCAAGGGAATAGTTTGGGAAGCATGGATGCAGAGGTCAGGTTGTGTATCATTTCTCAAACATTTGTTGGCTCGAAATTGCCTAAACATGTCCAAAACATGTCCAAAACGTAGGATCTAACCTTCTAGTATAGCCTTGGACATTGAGATGGGTCAAATGAAACAAGTCTCTCAGCGATATAAACAACGATTTCTGGGAGCAAATAATAAAATTCTGGTTGAATTTTTACTATGTTTGAACATTTTTTGGTATATTTTGTAGGCAATGCTGGAAAAATGCTTTTCATCAGAGATCATCTTGCTTCTATAATTTATTGTTTTGTTTTCATGTTATTTCTAATTTCAGTATGTATTGGTGTTGTGTAACTCCATCGGCACTCCACTGGAGTCAAAGTATATCGACATTGGTGAGTCTTATCATCCTTTAGACAGGCATGAGCTGTTTCCGCGAATTCGTGGAATATCCGTGATTTCTTTTCTACCTCGGGGACAAAAACTATTATCCTAACACACTGTAGCATACACAAACTGGAGCCTATACCGCAATTTTTGCAAAGTTCCGTGTTTTTTTTACCCCAGGCTCATCCCTGTTTAGAGCAAAATCTGTTCGTTAAAATTGATCGCTGGATTCATGAATTGAATTGAAAACATTGTTTTAACTCCCTTGTTGGAAAGCGATGCTAGATTTAGTCTTGTTGAAGTTTAATTCAAACGGAAGAGATTTGAATAAATAATAATTGTGCATATTAACAACTCTTGCTGATCAAAGACATATATATACACATAAAAACAGTCACTGATGATTTTCTATCAGTAGGCATTCAGAACTTACAGACATGGTAAGTTGGTTAACAATCACCAGCCAAACAATCGGCATAGTCCCTGTATTACTGCTTATTTTACAGAAATTATTAATAGTCTACTCTGAAAAGCCAGTACAGTATCTGTTGTGTGTTTTAATATAAGAAAAATGCCAGTGTGAACGTGACTTTAGCCAGTAGATATTTTAGGCCCTTGCATCTTTTAACAAGTGACTAAGCATTGGAAAATTCTTGGCCTTTGTCAACAGATTCATCCATAACATTAATGTTTCATGATAATACTAATGATGATACATTAATTAATCACCTAACAAAGACGAGAACATACGGTCAAAAGAGAGAAGAGATTGAAATAAAACTCACACAACATTATGAAACTCTCTTGAAATTACTTAATTATTTTTCATGTTAATTTAAACTATTTTTTTGGCTCCAGAACCGTTGTTCGTCACCATCACCAAAACTCACATCATCGCAGCCTCAAGGGAAGCATTTTACATTTGGCAGTTTAATTCTGCTAAGAAGTTGACAGCAATGGAGGTGAACACCGCCATGGCAAGGAAGAAGGACGGGAGGGAGAAGGTGTACCACATCGACGACACCCCGTCAGGGGCAGGGGAAGGGATGCCAGATTTCAGCAAAGCTTTTGCGGTACGTGTGTAACGATACTTTTTGCACAGAGCTTATAATTATTGTAGACCTTTCCTTTTGAAGCATCGAAAGAAAACAACAGTAAAACATGATGGATGCACAAAAATATTGTACAGAAAGAGTTTTCTGTTTCGATGTGTCATCATTGAAAAATTTTACATATTTTCTTGAAAAAAAAACTAATAGAAATAATGGTTAATTTGTCCCGTGTGGTAGCTAAGCAGTTTCGGTAGCAAATTCCATTGAATGTTGCTTTGATTGAAAAAGTTCTCACATTTAAATTCATGTTCTTCTCGTATCCTGATCCCAACAGCCGACATCTGACGCCGTCTGTTGCATCTGTGCATCTGATAAGCTTCTCGTGATTGGTCGGGAATCGGGGACATTGAACTGTTATTCTCTCCCTCATGTAGCTCTGGTCAACAAACACATCATAAACTACCGTCCTCATGCCCTGTCTCTTAATTGTAATTCAAGGTAAATATATCCCATTACCATGGCAACTAGACAGTTCTCATGTAGTTTGATATGTCAAGAGTTTCACCTCAGAAAAAATCATTTGATCTTTAGAGCTATGGGCATATAACATGTTTATTGGCTACATCAAGTGCTATGCTAGTTTCTTTGTTATAACTGTGACATTACTCATTGTAAGCTGACACATTGTAAGAGCGGTTACTGTATGTCTTCAGTTGAGAATTGGGACACTGTGTCCTATCATATCATGCTTCCGATTGGTCACGTACGGTGATGCGAACAACAATGTCTACTCTCTTAGTTAGCGTATCCTAAAAGCTGTGATACCTCATTCACAAAGTTACCAAGACCTTTTAGAAAATGAGGACTGTTTTAGTTTGCCAGAGGGACAATATATTTTCATTGCAAGAACGGAACAGTGCCAAGTACTGGGGCCGTATGGTAACCGTAGTTGTAGGAACCTGTACAGCTAGGATATGTAGTAAACACACATTGTGTGGTAGGCTACAGGTAAGTGCCTCCCAAGGAACATATTACAGTGTTTTAATGGAGAAAATTAAGTTATTTTCATTCCAACTCATAGGGTGTTACTACCACTCCATATCTGTAACTTGTTGTATGTATGACAATTGCTGGTACCTATGCAGCTTGTTACCTCTACTAAATATCCACTGTGTTACAAAGAAAAATGCTTTTGAAGTGTACACACTGTTCTGGAAATATGTTGACTTTAATCAGGAAATAAATCACTCTCCCCCTCTCTGTCATCTCTGAAGCCGTTTAGCAATCATCGACATATCAGGTATCTTGACATTCTTTGACCTGGAGTCTCGTTGGGTCAATCCCGAGGGTCAAGAGGTCATAGGTCAGCAGTTGGACTTTGAGAGGAAGGACGTTTGGGACATGAAATGGGCTGAGGACAACTCTGAGCTCTTTGCGATGATGGAAAAAACCAGGATGTATATCTTTAGGAACCTGGACCCAGAGGTAACAAAACAGAACGGATCAGATTTGTCAAGTTTTCACCCATCTGTCCACCCATCCATCTATCTTTAATAATAATAATAAAGTACATTTATATAGCGCTTAATACAGCGTTACAAAGCACTTTACAAAGTAGGAAAGAGACAAAGGAAACCAAGGAAAAAAAGAAACTAGGAATCAAACAAACTGTTTTAAGTTGTCTCTTGAAAAATACAAAGGGAGGGAGAGTCACGAACGTGAAATAGGAGTTCGTTCCAAATAGGAAGGCGCAGCGACAGAAAAGGCACGATCGCCATAACTAGTGCGGGTACGTGGACCAGGATTTAATTTCCAATGAGCATTGCAATGCATCTATCATCTGCATATTTGTTTGGTTGTTTATTGATGTTTGCTTATTTTTCATTGATTGAATTTTTGGGAGGTGGTTGGTTGGCTTGGTGACCAATTACCATTGTTTCATTTCACTGTAATGTTTTTGCTTCTTATATTTCTGTCAGGAACCTTTGTTGAGCTCGGGTTACATCTGTAAGTTTGAGGATCTTCAGATCAAGTCCGTCCTATTGGATGAAATTATGAGAGATCCCGAACGCCCAAACCGAGAATCAGTGTTGGAAATCGATATTAAGGTAAGACCTCTTCTAAAATACTGCCAACCTTTGTACTAACCCATTATTTCTTAGGAGAGTTTTTCCCAAACCATCGCAAGTTCTGAAGAACAAAAAAGTCACCATAATTTCAATTTCTTCTCTTTGGCTCTGAAGCAAATTTAACCAAATTAATGAAAAACAAAACCAAGAAATTTATGGCTAGACCAGGATTCGAACCAGACCCTGGGGTGAATTAGCTCATTGTTCATTTCCATTGTCTTTAATTTCCCAGCCTGGTTAATGTTGTTTATTTACTCGTATATAAACCAAATTTAAACGATTTTTTAATGGGTTCCCTCAGAGTTTGAACAGTGAACTCCAATTCACTTGCCACTTCTGAAATTGACATTTATTTTTTATGGGGGAGGGGGGGGGTGGTGTTTTTCAGTCCCATCATTGAAAATCCATATCACTACAATTTGCATTTGTCTGAATTTTCATTAAGCCAAACAATTTTGATTCACAATGACCGGTTTTCTAAAACCTCAGTACCTTAAATTAGGTTCAGCTCATTACAGGCTTGATGATGCGTAATACAAATATTCCAATCTTTTCACAATTTTTATATATTTTTTTTTTTAAATTTTGAAGTTGCTCTTAATTTGATGGAGCAAAGTAAACCAAGGAAGAAAATGTACCCAACAATTCTTCCTCTTATTAAATGGCAAATTATGATTTTTTATTCTCTCCTGAATTTTGACAGAGTTTACGAGACACCAGAGATCTGTTGGAGAAGGTGGGAATTGAAGATGCAGCCCAGTTCATAGAGGATAACCCACATCCCAGATTATGGTGAGATTGCTGACTCCAGTCAAGAATCAGATTGACATTTAAGATTTACTAGGTTTAATTCCATTTAAGAGTATTTAAGTAGCACAGTTTGAGCAGTACGTCGACAACAGGGCACCTCCATGGTGGCCCCCTTAACCGCAGCTAGTACCTGTGTACTCCCCATCAGACATATATTCCTACACCTCTGTTAATACTTTGAAAATGTGATTTACTACTAGTAACAAACTTTAACACATAGCCTTGGACAACTATACATTCATATCTGGCCTGCAGTGAGCTGCAGCCCACTCAGCTATTGACAATTTTGACTCATTACATAACTGATTTTCATGGAATAGCTAATATCACATAGTAAGACAGAAATCGCTTCTTGACATTAACACAGAGTGTTGTACACCATTGGATGATTGACAGTGTAGAGCAGAACTGGTCTATAATTACCAGCTTAAGTCACCTCTTAGGGCATAAAATCACATCATAGCATTACTACAGAATGTTGCACTTATCGCTATTCAGACAAAGTTACCTAACTTAGTCGTGGAATGTTTGTAAAGCTTCCTGCGTTTCTTTTGCCATCCCTCCAGGCGTTTGTTAGCCGAGTCTGCGTTAGAGAACCTCGACCTAAAGATGGCCGAGCAGGCGTTCGTGAGGTGCCGAGACTACCAGGGCATCGAGTTTGTCAAGAGGCTTAAAAATCTACAGAGCGAGACAATGAGGAGCGCTGAAGTCGCTGCTTATTTCAAGAGGTTTGAAGAAGCTGAGAGAATGTACATGGACATGGATCGAAGGTATCGATTGATTTATTAAAAACATTTATTACAATAGTTTTAATTCAAAGACAAAATATGATAACCATATTGGTTTTCCTTGGATAACACAGAGGTGAATTTATGCTAACAAATGGTAACAGTGGTATTAGTATTAGTATCAGATAAAAGGTTAGGAACTATTCGTACTGTCAGTATGAGTGCTTTGAAGCATAACACAAAAAGACAGTATAAAGTGGTATTAGCAGACGAAAATTGTTCCCAACTGGCTGAAATATTGACTTGCATTATAAATTCATCATGATCATGAATATTTACGTTTAACCAGAGACCTGGCTGTGAACCTGCGTATCAAGCTGGGAGATTGGTTCCGAGTGGTCCAACTGCTCAAGTCTGGAGGTGGTACCGGGGATGACACACAGCTCCAACAGGCCTGGAATGCCATCGGAGATTACTATGCGGATAGACAGAAGTGGAGCAATGCAGTGACCTACTACGTCCAGGGTAACAACCAGGAGAGGTTAGCTGATTGTTATTACATGATGGAAGACTTTGATGGACTCAACAAAATGGCAGACGCTCTACCAGAGAATCATAAACTATTACCGGTGAGAATCTGAAAATCAAAACGATTAAAAGGACTGATTTTTATTTAATCAAAATTGCTGGAATGCAAATGTTAAACTTGATTGTTTTGTTATTTGTTTTTCACTTCACTTTTATTCAAAGATATGCTAATTGTGTTTGTTTTACCAAAGTTACCCTGTCCCCTTGATATAGCTTATGATATGGCTAGGCCTAGTAGTAATAGTACTACAACCCTAGGTTAGGCTGTTATTACTATAAATATAACACTACCAGTGTTAGTTGTTGTTATGTTGGCCTAATGTTATAACAAACATGTTAGGCTACTGAGATCTCTACCTTTGATATAGAAGACAAGCTTACAGATTTGGAAGCAAGCATGTTATGAAAGCAAGGTTCAAAAGCAGTCAGTGGTTTGCATTCACTTTTGAGCAAATGTGGAGGTAGCCTAGGTACATTGGTATTATCAGCATTGTAGCATGTTAGGATAGGATGATGTGTTTACTGTACCTTGTTCAAGTGTTAAGGCCTAGGCTAGGCTTATTGTGTGTGTGTGTGTACATTTACGTAACTAAGGATATCGAAAGCCAAGTACTGTCTATCTCTCTTCGAACGGTCTAAATTACGCCAACCCACCACAAATCTCAGATTTTCTTGTTTTGTTTCTTTCTGCAAGTGGCATGTCAGCTTCATGTCTGCTATCTGTTTGTAAATCTTACGACCAGCTTACATAAATCAGATCCTTAGCTTACATAAATCAGATCCTTAGCTTACATAAATCAGATCCTTAGCTTACATAAATCAGATCCTTAGCTTACATACATCAGATCCTTAGTCATGTTGACTTAATCACTAAAGACATAACATCCCACGTAAAGTAAACCCTTCACACAGGACATCGCCAAGATGTTCATCAGTGTGGGTATGTGCACCGAAGCCGTGACAGCGTACCTGAAATGTAACGATATAAAGAGCGCTGTCGATAGCTGCGTCTACCTGAACCAGTGGGATCAAGCTGTCGAACTGGCCAAGACTCACAACATCCGAGAAATAGACAGCCTTCTGGCAAAATATGCCACCCACTTATTAGAGAAAAACAAGAGACTACAGGCGATTGAACTCTACAAGAAAGCTAACCACTTTCTGGATGCAGCAAAACTGATGTTTCAGGTAATTACTTTATATCATACCAGACTGACCCTTAGACTAGTATAGCATTGTTATATTTTGAGAAAGATTTTACCTTCTGGGACACAAAATTTCCTGCATTGTACTGAAAAATAAAATAAAACAGTAATCTAGAGCTGACATATAAGAATTAGACAAGTAACTCTATTGATTAGATTGGAGTGAAGTGAAGTGAATAAAGATGATTTGACCAAGTGGTATGGACTATAATATGCATTCACACCAGCAGAATCTCTGGCTGAGTGGTATGGACTAAAGTCTGTGACAAAAACGTCCAGGGTTTGATTCCTAGCTTCTCCCGATTATTCCTAAATGGACAAATCCAGTTGTCAAATGGAATTTTCTGATATGTTGATCTTTACTAATTAGATTGAATGGTATTTCTGAAATTGTTATGGTATTTCTGTTTCATGATTTTAGTCTGAATAATGTTAGCTGAATAATGTGGCTTTTAACAGAAAGCATGTATTATTATAATTTCTAAAATGGCGACACCTTTAGAAGATTCAAAGGTTGTTAATTATCATCTTACAAGTTATTAAGTGACCTATATTTATCTGAACAATCATACAAACGCTTTTCTTTTCTTTTGCAGATTGCTCAGGAGGCATCTAAACAAAAAACCAAACCGCTCAGAAGCAAGAAGATATATGTCCTGGCAGCCTTATTGGTAGGTATAAAAGTTAGTTGCTTCAGGGACCCCTGACAATAGGCAGGAAGATGTGGGGTGCGGGCCATGGCCCATGCCCTCAGGTATGCATGTTACACAGGGGGCATGTGCAACACGACTGGTCATGGGTCAGCTTATGGGCCCCTCCCCTCAAACTTATGTCAAAGTCCTGGTATTATTTACTCAGCTACCATGTTCTTTGACAAGTCTTCAAAATAAATTAATGAAAAGAATATTTCAGTTTGGATGAACTGAGAGAAATGAAGTTTAACTAACTTATACCGAGTGATTTCTTTCAATTCAGAGAAGTTCTGGGTCGTAACTATTCATAGTGTGGCAGTGTTATCAAAAGCCAGTGATTATAGAATTATGGCGTTGGGCAAACTACTGTAGATAGTTAAAGGGCATGATAGTGCGGAACTTACGTGAGATCTGCATAGAAACTTTGTGAATGTCCTGCGATCAGGTTAGTTGGTACGAGCTATTTCAAGCTATGGTTCACAAAGCAGACAACTCAGCACTTTTGATATATAAGGGTACTTGATAATGAAAAGAAAAGTCAGATGTCCCCATTTTCTTTCTCTTTCTTTGCCCCTGTTTCTTTCAACCTTTTTTTTTATCTAAATTATATTTTTGTCTATATCTTTCATTATTTTGACTTCTTTGTGTGGTGAATTCCTGAGGACTGAATTTTCCACAAACCTGGTTCGATTGAATCGTAATGTGTTCAGTCACTGCTTGACATGTAGTGGAACTGATACTAGTTAATAAATAACTGTTATCTAAGCTAGTGAACCCTATATGAGTGAGTTGTACAGGTGTTACAGTGAATATGCAAGAAGACAGCAGAGCCAAGCAAGAATATCGTAGAGAAAAGGTAGAGCAGAACTCTATGCAAAAAGTAGAGTAGTTGATGAGGCGTTAAAAACTTTTTAAAGAATCCTTTCTTTTTATTTTGCCTTAAATATTTCCAGATCGAGAGCTACCATGAACAGATGAAAGTCCAATCTAAACTGAAAACCAAGTCACAAAAGAGAACAGAGGTACAAGTCATTTATTACTGAAAAGTAAAATAAAATTGGGTGTGCCCATTTCCAGAGGTTTTAGCATATTTAAAAGGAGTATATCTTGAAAATCAGAATGGCTTAAAGAAACATTGCTAGAGCTCTCAATTTTGTTTGTTTTTCATGAAATACATATTTGCCTAAAGTCATCCTTTCATGGTGTGGAGCACATCATTTCAGGGTGTGTGAACATTTCATTGTTTGGAGCACATAATTTTATGGTGTGGAGCACCTTTCAGGGTGGAAAACATTTCATGGTGTGGAACACATCATTTTATGGTGTGGGAAACATTGAATGGTATGGAACACATCATTTTATGGTGTGGAACACATCAATTCGTGGTGTGGGAACATTGGATGGTATGGAACACATCATTTTATGGTGTGGAACACATCAATTTGTGGTGTGGGAACATTGGATGGTATGGATCACATCATTTTATGGTGTGGAACACATCAATTCGTGGTGTTGGAACATTGGAAGGTGTGGAGCACAGCACTTCATGGAGTGGAACTCATTTCATGGTTCGGAGCACATCATTTCATGGTGTGGAGCACATTTCATGGTGTGGGAAACATTGGATGGTGTGGAACACATCATTTTATGGTGTGGAACACATCAATTCGTGGTGTGGAGCACATCATTTACAAAGAATTCTGGTGAAATTTGTGTGCAATACCCTTCATAGCATTTGTCAGAGTTTTTATCATAAGGTGAACTTGAAGAAAATAAGCATGATGTCATAAGTACATACTGTCATGAAAAGGTTTTGTTTTGCTTTATATTTTCACTTTGGTTTGGATAGGGTTCCTACTTTTCTTATATGTAGGGGATATATAGGGGATATATAGGGATATAGGGGATATATAGGGGATACAAAAAGTGTACAATGTAGCAATTACTGTTGTGTATCTATATTGAGATGTATCCCAATTTTCAGTGTAGGTAGTTGGATGTACATTTTAAAGATATACATAAATATGTCAAAATGTATTTTTATAACATTGCATCTGATTGCTTCAAGTTTATTTCAAATGTCGCTACCTCTCAATTCTCAAACTGTTTGTATGAACTAACTGCAAATTTCACCAGTATGCTTATTAGAATTATGATTGCTCTTTCATCTGTCAAAAATAAATTTTCACCTGGGCTATCCTCTTCAAAACATTGTTTATCCAAGATCAGGTAAATTGGAAACTGCCTAATAGCAGCTTCCCAGCAATAGTTACTTGCACTTATCACCTGACAGATCTAGAGTAGCAGCAATTTAGTTTCACATCAGTGTAATTAGTCTAGTGTCCCTCTGTTACGTTTCAAAAGTCAAAACTATGTTTAACTCAAGCCGATTAAATGTTTCCTGTAGGAGGAATTTAAACATTAAACATAATTGGTAAGATGCCTAGGGAGTGTGCAAATGACAGTAGATGGAGACAATGGGAAGTAACTTTGTATGACAGAGACGGGATTTAAAGAAGAGATCTTCTGGATGTGATCATGTGATAAATGTGAGGGAGAACATGTGACAGGAGGAGGGGGAGGGGGTTAGATGAATGTGTACATGTGATAAATGTGAAGGAGAATGTGTGACAGGTGGGATGGGCAGGGGTTAGATTGATGTGTACATGTGATAGACAAGAGGGGGGAGCAGGTATCTACCACATCTGACAGGAGGGTGGGTAAGGGGGTGGGTGGGTTAGACAGATGTATTCTTGAGAGAGTCTATTAGCTATATATGTGTGTGTGTGAGAAAGAGGATATGAAGGGTTTGATTTTGTGATAGTTGGAAGGGGGGTTGGGGAGGAAGTGGGATTCTTGGATGCATATATACAGTGGCAAAAAAAGGAGCAGGTATCCAGGCCATGTGAGAGAGAGAGACATGAAAGGGAGGGTCTGATTGATGAGTATGTGAGGGTGAGGGTCTTTTGGATGCTGGGAGAGGGGGGTGTCTTTTATGTGTTTTGTGTGATTGAGGGTCTGCTAGGTGTATGTGTGCGAGAGAGAGAAAAGAGGAGAAGCTCTTGTGTGTGTACATGAGAGGAGTCTCGTCTAGATGTGTAAGGAAAGACAGGTCTACTTTTGTGTGGGAGGGGGGAGGGGGAGGGGGGAGTGCGCAAGAGACAGAATTGTAGAAAAGTGGGAGAGCATGTCACATACATGGGCAGCTTGTGACTTATTTTCTGGATTGACCCCATTCCTCACCCCTGTATGACTTATACCCACACCCTCCCTAGTGTCAGTTGGCATCGTTTGCCACATCTCTTACACATTCCTTCATCTGGTTTTGTCTTTTATCTTACAGGCTAGTTCAGCTCTAGCAGGTCTACTAGAGGAGGAAGCCCTGGCTTCGTCAGATACCAGAATGATTGATAATTGCTGGAGAGGAGCAGAGGCGTACCACTTCTTTCTTCTGGCTCAGAGACAATTATACCAAGGTAGGAATACTATTGAAGAGTGTTGTTAGTGCATCTTATCAATAGGAAATGTGAATAAAAAAACCCAGTGTTGTGATCACTTGGTTCTAATTTCAAGTTTTTGTACAATGTAAACAATTGCCTCAGAGTGGTGAAGCACAAGACTAGAGTCAGGTTAGCGGCATCTAATGCAGAGTGTAATGTAGGGTTGAAATTGTGGGGAGGGAGGTGGGTGTTGTGAGGCCTGAGGTCAGCTCTGGTTCCGCATGCAACATGGGGTACGTGATAAGGAAAGGGTGCATGTTAACATTTTACTGAATTATATAGCCTGTCAAAAGACAGAAAAAAATAAACCTGAAAGAGTCATCTGAAGGAAAGAAAACCAACAGTTTCCTGGTTTAATCTCAAACCATGTCTGAGGTTATCGGTGAAGCTCCCTGCAGCTGTGTGTGTTCTTTGAACACTCCTTCCTCGTACCTAGGAGTAAGAATGAAAGTTGAGAAGCTAGGATTCTAGATGGTCTGTGATCTTCATATAGCAGACACTTTTTACTGATTGGCTTTAGGAGTTTAATCATCAAAAGTGTTAAATGTCATCATTAGTGACATCAAGAAAATAAAAACTAGAAAACAGATAAATGGTCATTCATGCTCAGACTTCAAGAAGCCTTCTACCATTTACCCTCAGAGCATTCCATTACCCTCACTGATAACTTTAATTATCTAATTGAGCAATTCTCAATCGTCTGGGGATAACTTGGAGGCTTGGAATCTCCAAGAGAAATTCCTTTCGAATATTTTTTTAGTAATGTCAGTCAGAGCTGACGATTGGGCAAAATAATAACAGCTTTCAAACTCTTCCGATGTACAGTTTGTTTACGACGGGCACGAAATGTGGGATGATTTGAATTTTTTTTTTTATATAATTATTTATTTTTTTTACTGTTTTTTACAGGTTATGTAGATGCGAGCATGAAGACTGCCTTACAACTGATGGATTACGAAGATATCCTGGACCCTCTGGATATTTACTCGCTTCTTGGGTTAGGGGCCTGCGCCAACAGATCGTTTGGAGTCTGCTCGAAGGCCATGTCAAAGCTGGAATCATCCTCTTCGGTACCGGACGACCAGCGGGATCATTACGAATCTCTGGCAATGCAGATATTTACAAAGTAAGAACAAAACAAAATCAAAGAAAACCCGTCAACTAATAAAAGAAAAAGCATTTGGGGGCTGATTATTTGCCTGGTTTTAAGATGAAGTTTTGTGTCAGACAGATGGTATCTTCTGTTATGTCAACTGTATGCTGGTGACACAAGCAGTGTACTTAAAGTTCACTCTATGTTGTCATAGAAGCAACAAACTCAAAGAAGAAACTGTTTGTCAAGTTTGTAAACTGGATTACTCATTCATTTGTTAATCACATGTTTTATGGAAGAAAATGTCTGTCTTATATTTATAATTGATTCTGGTTGCTCGAAAGCCCTGGTGTTCCTGTTATGCTGCTTTCATACCATTAACTGATGCAATGGATAGGTAGTCTTTCATGTTTGAATATCAAAAGCAAATGTTTTACATGTATGATAAGTCCAAACAAAACTGTTAATGTGTGATGAAAAACAGATTAAATAAAAGATGTGTATCTTGCTGAAATTTGGAGCAATTATTAAGTCTGAATCTAAAATAGACTAAACCTTCTCATTTTTATTTTTTCAGACATTCTCCGAAGGATGCACGAAACAGTAAAGCAGAATGTCCTAACTGTGAGACAAACATATTTGATTGGTAAGATAAATAAAACTCATTCAATGAGCATTCTCTTTCCCGTAGTCTCCCCTTTTATCCCTGTTCCCCGTCTCTTTATCCCTTCTTCCATTTATCCCTAGTTGTCTCTTATTTTTTCATCCCTAGCCCCTTTCTATTTATCCCCTCCACCACTATTTATCCCTAGTTCCCTTCTCTTTATCCCTAATCTCTTTATCCCTAATCTCTTATCTCTTTATCCCTAGTCCCTTTCTATTTATCCCCTTCACCACTATTTATCCCTAGTTCCATTCTCTTTATCCCTAATCTCTTTATCTCTTCATCCGTAGCCCCTTTCTTTTTATCCCCTTCACCACTATTTATCCCTAGTTCCCATCTCCCACTTATCCCTAGTCTCTTTTCCCTTTATCCCTCATCCCTATTCCCTCGTCCCTTTACTTTTTAACCCAATTCTTTTAATCCTAGCATCCTTTATCTCTTAGCCCAGTGTCTGTTTGTTTACCATTGCTGTTTGTCTTTTAGATGTTATCTCTATACATATATAGAACGCACACAAACAAGAACACATTCTAGCACAGAACTATGACACGTTAATTATCATGTGGCGCCACGAATAACATATTGTCATGATTAAAGTCTGAGAGGGTCTCATCCCGTCGATTTATTTATCAATTCCACCGTCTTTTGTTGTCAACAGGACGACGGTTTGCCCGAGCTGCGAGACCAAGTTTCCAGTCTGTATAGTGATAGGACGCCCTCTATTGGAGTATCGTTTCTGGATGTGTTCGACTTGTAAACACAGAGCACACGAAAACGAGATCAGAAAGTTCTCATCTTGTCCTCTGTGCCACACACCTGTTTAAAGTTTGACCAGACTCAGATGTTCCAAGATATATTGGTTTTAATATTCCAATAAAGGCTACTATCATTTGATTATTTATTGGAGACAGTATTATGCTATAGGGGAAGTATGGTATGACAGACACTTGTGAAACATGTTAACTGAATATTCTGTGTCCTGGTGTGTGTGTATGACAGACAGGAAGACAGCGAAAAATCTGAGGTAAAGCAGCGATGTTTGCCAGATGTAATGACATCTCTCAGTATCACTATCAGGGCAGGGTAGTGTGTATCCGCCTGAACCATATAAGCCATATAAATCCTCAATAATATTATTATTATTAACTCAAGAGGTTCACCGTAGAATTAACTTCATAGTTAGTGTGTGGGATCCACCTTAGTGAGAACAAGGTCGCTTTTTTCTTTTCGTCTGTGAAGGTCAAAGGTTAGTTTGAGTGAGTTCACCAAAAGGTGAAAGTATGAAAACTTTGTAAAACTGGATTCATACAAAAGTAAAGCTTGGATGAACTTTATACGTGGTATGTGACTCCAGCTTACATAGTACAAGGACATTGTTGTTTTCTCTGGAGGTCTAAGTTCATTTGATGTCACCAGAGGTGAAAGTACAAAAACTTTGTAAACTTGATTACTTCAAAAGTACACCTTTGAACTTTGTATGTGGATCCACTGTAGTGATCTCTAATTATTCTGTGGATGTCAAAGGTCACTTGAGATCAGCATCATAAAACATTGTAAACAGGATAACTCAAAAGAGTAAAACTTTGATGGATTTCATACATGGCTTGTGGATCCACGGTAGTACAAGATCTTCATAGAGGTCAAATATCATTATAGGCCAGAAGAGATGGAAGTCTGAAAACTTTATAAAGCTTAGATGAAGTTCAATTTTGATATGTGGATCCACCTTACTTGAATATATAAAACCTCATAAATTCTAGGGCAATATGAAACCAACAATTCACTTTTTTTTTTCATTTCTTAATTTTTAGCAGTGGAAGGTGTGCTTAAACAGTACAATTTGGGTTAATTTCAATAAATTTGATGGAAGTTAAATATTTGGAAGGCAGTAAAAAAAAAAAAAATTTTTTTTTTTTTTACAGCTAGCAATTTTGGGATCATCACAATGTCCTATTAAAGAATTGTTAAGTTTATAATTTATTATTTCTAGATGATACCTGGTTTATACGATTAATAAATTAAAACGAAAGGTTATAACAATGTTCCTCTAAACTAATCTCTTGATACCGAGAAGAATGAGGGACAAACTTTTAATTTGTGGAAGTAAAATGTTTTTCTTGGCCATAAGTGACCATTATTTAAACCTTTCAAGTGTATTTGAGGTCAAAACTTCTGAGTTGAATTCATTAACTAAGAGTTAATGTGGGAAGGTTTGGAAGCATTTTGTGTTCATGTTTTCACCTTGATAAGATTAAAACCTTGTGTTTTTGTAAGACCTTGTCCACCAAATTTACTAAGTCTTTCATGCTGTAGATATTCAATATTTCTATAATAATAATTAGTAATAATTGCAGTAATTGTAGTAATATACTGTAAAAATTTATTTTGATTTTATTTTATTCATGCGGCTTTTCTTCACCCGCTTGGTGTCGTGAGCGAATGTAACAAGAAATTGTCTAATTCAAAGGAAAAGAAAAAGTGAGGAAAATAAAAACAAAACAAAAATTTAATTTTCTATCTTTGTTTTAGTATTAAATTGTCATAAGTCTAACATATGTACAATTTCAGAATGTCCTGGTCTGAAGTTTTTTTTAATTTTTTATTTATATTCATTTTTTCCCCCTCTTGAACATACAATAATACATCACTTTGGTTACATGAATATGCATTGGGCAGAAGAATAATGATATGCATATGATTGGTTAATATATTATTTAGCAACACAGTGATATGCATATGCATGTTGTGTAAAGACAGGTTTGAGAGAGGCATGCAAACACACATTTAAGGTCATAGCATATACCACTTGAAAAGATAAACGGCACAAATCTCTCTCCGACATAAATGAACAAAGCAAAAATAATGTTTTCGTTGTCAAGATATCCAAAAACGTTTGCTCAAATCCAAAAGGGATCTACTTTCTTTAAATAAAGCTACACTCAAGGTTTATAATACTGGCAATCTTGATAAGAAATAATATCCACAAATTTGAGGCATATTAGTACAAAATCCAGTTAACCAAAAAAAATATCGGTGACTTTCTTCATGAACAATGAAAAAATTGGCCATAAAAGTATTTAAAATATTCTGCGAACCTTGAAATATTACAGAATAAATACTTAATGAACTCACTGCCATTTAAAGAGCGAAAAAATTATTTTAACCCACATTTTGACTCATTAATTATTCTGTAAAGATAGAACTACTAGAAGTTTGCAAAACATTTGTTTTTCAAGAATGTCACAATCCTGTCTTTTAAAAGGAAGTAGTTACATCTTAAATCTGAAAATGCTTCACCAGGGAAGTATTCATTTACAACCCCCCCCCCCCAAACCCATCCCCCTTGAATACCACATATGGTACTCAAACAAAATTCATATGGTGATTACCACAAAAGTTACTTAATTTAGAACAAATTAAAAGTGTTCTTTTGTAGTGTACCTCTGAATTTAATGTGAACAATGGTATATTGAATAATACTGTATTCCACATGTCATCACATTTTTTTTATTCTCTTTATATTAATAAATGTAAAATTAAACAAAAAATCAAATTATTTTTACCCTGATATATCTGATAGAATATTACTTTTTCTCATACATTAAACGAAAGAGCCGAAAAAGGAAAAGTAAAAACGAAGAAAGTTATCAAAAAATCTGATTAATTTTAATAAGCCAATAATTTGATGATATTAACCTGTATTAAGTATCGGCACCATTTTGGAATAATCACCAGATACTAAGAAGTAAAGCAGAAATAGTGAATAAAACCCACAGAAAAGTTGAGAAAATTTGATTTTCCACAGAGTCAAAAAAATGACAAGCAAAGAAATGTTAATACCAAAACACGCGACTCAAAAATAATATCAAAAGTTATTTTGAGGGCAATGGTTGATAAAATAAGAAATGAATAAGAATTTATGATAAGAATCATGTAAAGCAGGCAATTAATTTAGTCAGAGAAAGAAAAATGATTTACTTTATTCTTCTTTGTTGAATATTGTCAATCATTTCAAACCATTAAGTATATGTAAGACCCTGTGTACCTTGATCTTATCAAGTATTTCTTATTTTTAATTAATTTTTAGAATATTTTTGTATTCTTGTTTACTATTGAAAGCAAAAAGTAAGTTCATAAATACTTCATTATTGGTAACTTTCATCTTGTTTATAAATAATATCAAATTTATTTTTTTGTTTGTCTTTCATGTTGAGTCAAACGTTATTCCAAGAAATGTTAGCAAAACGTCTGGTTTTATCTCAACGAACTTATAACACTCGCCGTATACAGATGACACAGATCAAAGAATTGCATCTAATGCTTGCAACCTCATAGAACACACAGAAGGATAAACATGGGGAAAGTCACACTTTAATTGTCAAGTGAAACTTCAAGAAACCATAAACCTTGTTTAAATAAGCAGAAAATTAACTAAACAGACAAAAATAGTTAATTAATAAGAAATATAGAAAGGAGAAAAAGAGAAAAAAAAACATATGCTCAGATAAAATTATATTCCAATATTTGTTGGTGACCTTAATGTTGGATGAAGCTAGTACATGGACTAAATATTTAGTTAGTATATTAAAATGGCATACACCAAGCTCTTAGTCTATAAGGCTAACAGTCTTTAACCTCTTAGTGTCATTTAGACATACACGGTAACACCTCAATTTGTCTTCTGCTATCACCAAACTTTGGCTATATTGCTATTCAGGGTTCCTAATGGAGCAGTTTCTGTTACCCTCCTCCACACCTCCCCTGACCACCACTTGATCTGCCTCCGCCCAGGACCTAGTCAAAAAGAAGGCCGAAAACACAACACTTGCACTGCAGTTAGTGTAACTAATGTATTACTAGAAATACCTCCCCTCCTCTCATCCCTTTCTTGTTTCTTCCTAACCCTCCCCCCTCTAGTCAGGCCTTCACCCTCCCCCTCTAGTCAGGCCTTCACCCTCCCCCCTCTAGTCAGGCCTTCACCCTCCCCCCTCTAGTCAGGCCTTCACTCCTCCCCTTCTAGTCAGGCTTTCACCCTGCCTAGTCAGGCATTCACCCTCCCCCAAGCACATAACTTTAAGTACCTGATAGATATAGCACATTTCACTTCAAACTAAAAAACTTCATCATTGATTGATCACACTGTTCAATTTCACAGATCACAGGCTGTGATACATCAAACTAAGAACACAATGATTTTAAAGCCAAATTCTCTCAAGAAGTTTACTCCACATGTTCCCCCCCCCCCCAACCCCACAAAAAAACATAATGTTAATAACAAATATTCCTTCTTATTAAATACTACTACTG
>JAIPMN010011762.1:23884-40133 GCA_020650975.1 Apostichopus californicus
TCCCCCCCCCCCCTCCCTCCCCAACCCCACAATAAAAAATAATGTTGATAACAAATATTCCTTATTAAATACTACTACTGTGCCAGGGAAACACACTTAAATTAAAATTGGCTAAAGAACTGTCTACGATAGCAGTCTTCTTGACAGAAAATGGATTGAAAATGTCATTTCAAAGCCAATGATTAAACTATCAAAACCAACTGGAAAAACATTTTGGGAGCAAATTGCTTAATGAATATTAGATGACAACTGAAAAATACAATCGATTTTATATCCTCAAAATATTTATCAACACCCGTTCATCAGATTTAGGGGAATAAACAAAGAAATTGACAAATAAATGGACCCCAAGGAACCAAGTTACCAGGGATTTCAAATATAGTTTTAACTCCCATCAGAGTAATAAATATCTCTCGAGTGATGTCATTCCGTGTCCCTCTCGGGAGAACATTTAAGTCAAGAGTAGCAAATACCTAACGGGATCATTGACTGAATTGAAGTCTAGGGTTCAACATTTTTAAGTTACATTTACAAAAGTTTGAAAAAGGACGTTAAAACTTCAGAAAACTACATGGTTTTCTTGTTCCCTTTTTATTTATTTATTCTTTCTTGTTTTTTAATATTTTACTTTTTCTTTAGAAGTATTAATTGTTGATAACTGGAATAACTAAATGCAATGATTGCAAACTCCTGTTTTTATCAAAACAGGGTCACAGCAAATTGTAGCCCAAATGTTAGCTAATTAAAAAACGTTAGTAATTCCGAGCCTTTCTGGTTTTTTTTTCTTATTCTTCTGTTATTTTTACTTGATTTAAAATGAAAACTATATCAGGCTGATGAATCACCAAGGTGATGAATAATGATGGTGTGGCATTTAAGAAACCAAAAATTAACATATTATATTAAATCTTGCAGCAGAAAGCCAGCAATCTGCTTTTCATGGATTCTCTGTCAATATTAAGAAGAGTATGTTAACATTGTTGAGTCATAGAAATAATGACGACAACAAATTTTTCTACTTTTTGTATTTGACAAACAATTTGATGGACAAATTAAAAAATCCACTTTACTTTGACCTGTACACACTAAAAGACCACAAATGAATATTCATACTACATATGAATATTAATCTAAGCAGATGTCCTTTACTGTGCAAGTTATGACCTTATGGTGTATAGCAAACTTTTAAGGCCAACAAACCCAGGATCTTCTACAAGGGACTGATTCACCGCCCCACCAGATCCCCACCCTTGAACTGATGCACAAAGGGCATGCAAGCAACCTTGAACTATGGAATAAATGTTTAATAACAAAACACACTCTAATGGATCTTCCTCAACAAGCCCGGCCTTAAAAACTAGATACATTCTAAAATAATCCTGCGACCTGGGCTGCCATAGTTTGCGGACCATCCCATTCAAGATAACCTGTTTGGGACCAAAACTTTGAGCTGTTTGTAATTACTAATATTTCCAAAAGTAATATATGGGAGGTTGCAAATCTCTGAGAACCATTTCAAAATAATTATGAGGAATCAACTTATCAATGTTTCGATGAGGCACAAAAACAAAAAGTTTTGATAAACTTGGCAGTAGAAATCTTCAAGTTTGAGCGTCAATGACCACTTTTTGGACCTCCATGCAAAACATAAGATACAAACAAAACAGACAAAAAGAAGTACATTGCCATGTGAACAAGTCCATTATTTTCACAAAATAAAAAGAGGAAACATGATCATTCTACAAACATGTATTTTCTTGTTTGGTTTTCCTTCACAGGTATATTTTGCATAATTGAAATTCTTTATTTTCTTACTAATAACACAAAATTTCCAATGCATATACTTTGTTATACTTAGCAACCAAATAACTCAAATAATGCCAAATAACGTACAAATCATTAAAAGACTCCCGAGATATTTTATTAATTTTTAAAAAACTTTGAAGTAATATATATTTTTTAAGTACATAATTACACCGCAGTTATAAAGAATGCATACAAATATTATCTTATGATTGTCTGACTTGTAAAACTGATTGGAAACCAATCATATTTAGTATAATGAAAATTAATTACCAAATCAGAAGGACTTAAAACCTTCTTTGCAACAGGCAGAAGACCACTGAGACATGTTTACTGAATAATCCAGAATTTTAGGTAATAAATTTAGTCCTTTCACTTTATAGATTCCAAAATAAAATAAAACTGTTAGCAAACTACTTATCCACTAGAGAACCTGTGTAGGAGAATGTGTAAAAGTAAGTTGGCCTGACGTTTCGATCCTAGCAGGATCTTCTTCAAAGGCTAAATGACAAGTGTTTATGACAAATGATTACTTTATAGATTATAATGCTACTTTTGTTCCAAATATTTCAATTCCGATTCAAGTTGAAGCAAGATCAGAGGGGTTCTTGTGGGGTCAGACAAAGAGGTTATCATCAGAAGGTGATTGACGAGGGAATCTGGGGATCATGGGGGTGGACTTTAGAGCGAGGAGTGGGTGGAGACAAAAGAACAATGGGCGGCTGCATTTCACATTAATTACTATCTTCTGAAAATGCAATAAGTCTCTCATCAGAAACACTGCCATAGAAATGTTCAAGTCAAAATAGCTTCAACTTCAATATATGAAGAATCGAATGAACAAGATTTGACATTGTTGACCTTGAATGGAAAACAAATCATTTTAACCTCGGCTGAATTGAGAGAGAGAAGAAGGTACAATGATAAGCAACACAGTTTTTATAAGTGGCAAGGATTAGCAATACAGGGCAGAAAAGCTGGCAGCAAATGGAGCTTCTCACCCTGAGCAGAAGAAAAGCAAAATAAAACTAAAAACATGATTATTATTATTATCTATTATTATTAATACCAATGAAAGCACCATCGCCAACCATTACCCCAACCTCCCTTTTTTTCTTCTTGCTAAACAAATACACTCTTTCCTCTCCTGTAAGCGTCATTTGAAATAAAAATGTTACATTTTTCAAACCTCAAAGGTAAATTGGACCATGTTTGCCAGCCCCCCCTCACCCCCTCCCCACCCTCCCCCTTTTCCATTACCAACATCTGCCAGCATGAGATGACTGACTTTTGGATTACATAATCTGTGCGGGTGGATAACCAGTCATAGACAAAGGTTGTTCCTTCTCAGCAGTATTTATTTTAGTTTTCCTCTTTCAGAAATTTCTCCCTAAGTGTCACAGACCATTACATCTTATATGTAGTATCAATTTGAAATGGAAGATATATTTTCTAGCATATCTAGTACCCATCCTCGATAGATGTACGACTAATGTTACAGTTTTTCAGTGTTTTCAAGATGTTGTCAAAAGTTCGGCAGTTTTTAAAGCACAGACCTTCTGGATACTGAAAGCTTGCCAGCAATTAATCATTGCTTGACAATCAATCACTGGTTGAAATATGAGCCTTGCTACCATGACAGTATGCACTGACAGCTAGCCAAAACTGACAGATCAATGTTTTTTCACAGGGTAAGTCCAAAAACTGTGACAAGAGTCGTTAAGAATCGGACAATGTTTCGTTCCTTTGTTACTGTTACACATTGGGGTGTCTAAAGAATTGAAACCAACTTATATTTCTGTACTGGTGTAATGTACATTGCTCAAGGTATGGTCACTCTGTATCCAGCAAATACATTTAGACAGATTAAAATGATTGAAATCTTTAACACTTTGACAATATCGTATTAAATGTTTGTTTTTACAAACAAAATAAATTTAACAAAAATTCTCAACAGAGGTTTTCACAGACGTGTGTATGTAACAAGCCAAAAGTCAAGTCAAGCCATAAGTCAACCAAAACAAAAATGTAGACAATTTTTGTAAATACTTGCTTTCAACAGATACATCTTTAACCTTAATCTTAATAATAAAATAATATGATTATTGTTTTTGTTTTTCGCCCCTTAAAATTACAAATTATTTCAGGTTATTTCTAAACTGAAGATGAATAACCTTTTTCATCTGGTTCACAAATATAGTTTTCAATGATCAATTATTTAACACACAAAAATATTTAAAAAACAAAAAAAACACAATTCTGGTATCAAAAAATATTACTCCATATTCACAGCTTGGCTCAGAAACAAGAAACACTCTTTTCTTTTTACAGATAATCTGGCTTTTGGAACGACAGAATGTATTCGATAAAACTCTGCATTCGCCCAAATCACACATTAACAGTACTTTGTCGTTGCTATGCATAAAAGGGTATCACAATATTTATACATGTTACAAGCAAAAAAAAACAACAAAACAAAGATAACGAGATGGAGAGAAAAATAATACTTAAACACACGAGAATGTTGGACGGCAGCAACTGACTCTAACTCGGAGCGTTGGGTTATAAACTCCTGGGCTTCGGATTGATGAGTTCGATTTGTCGGTAGCGTTTCCTTAGATTAGACACTTGGTCTTTGAAGAGTAACGGATCGAGTCGCATTTTCGATCGCATCAGCGGCATGTAACCGAAGACTTGCGAAAAGTCCTGCATGCACTTCTGTCTCTGTTGGAAGTTTTCAACCTCCCGGACTTGGGTCCCGTCCTGTCCCATCATCATCTCGTGGTACTGCTTCTTCTGGGTGACTTTGATCGGGGGCATGTGCGTTACGTCGGCGATGAGGTAATTCATCAGAAGGTCGTCGCAGTTACTGGCAGAGTTCACCTGATCCCGTAGCACTTGAGGCAAATGGTTAGTATAAAGATAGTTGTAGTATCTGTTGAGGTAGAGAGAGGAGAGTCAAGTTAGCTTCAGAATACCTTCGGAAGCCCAATTGGTCAGCCACAAAACAGTGCCCGTCTAGTGCAAATAGCCAGAATACAATTAACAGTGGATTCTGATCTCAACAGAATGTACAAACTTGTGGAATATTTCTTATGATAGGATGTTATAGTGCAACAGTAATACCTCAGCCAACCTCAATCTCAAGTTCATACATGTACAACAGCCATACCTCAGCCAACCTCAATCTCATTCATGTACAACAGTAATACCTCAGCCAACCTTAATCTCAAGGTTATTCATGTACAACAGCCATACCTCAGGAAACCTCAATCTCAAGGTCACCTATGACAGCAAGGTACCACAATCTCTTTTCAACTGAGGTTTATATCAAAATATTATTTAATAAACTCAACAACCAACCTTGAGGAGAACATCAAAATGATTTGCTGAGGTAAAAAGAGGTAATACTGTAGTTGCAATGTACATTGTAGAACATCAATCTCCAAACTATGATCATACAGAATTGCAAATAACAAAACATGCCTGAAGTTGACACAGAAATAGCTGTAATGATTATATAAAAATAGTTGCAAATGTGCCTCACATAACCTCAAAAGCAAGAAACTGTAAGAGGCTTGTTTTTCGCCAAGTTCTCTGTCATATAAAGATACAATGATGGTTGGGAGTGCGTTTCCTTTAAGACTAACATATTAAACATGAGGGTGGGACATTGCTGGACTTACTTGTGGTAAAAGGCAGCGCCAGTGAGAACTATTGAATATTCATTAGTCCACTTAGATGAATATCCCCATTGTTCGTTAGCTTCGTCCCAGTAATGAGACCTAGCCGGGAAACCAACTAATCTGTCGGGGAAAGTCTGCCAGACAGCAAAAGCAAAGTCAATCTGAAACAAAGAGAATAATAGAGGAAAATATAACTCAGACTACAAATAGAAAGGGAGAGAAGATACTGTACGTGCTTGAATATGAAGACTTGCTTTAGGGGCAAACCTTCAGGGTGGTTCAGAACCCTGGGAATGCTGCTGGCGGAACCCTACAAAGGATGACTGAAGTGAAAAACATGAGTTTGTATATATATGTTAGGCCTACCTGTGATATATGTTATTTCAACTTACAGTATATAGTAGATGGGCGATGCACAAGTAAAACACTCCAATCTCTTAGTTTCTGTATAAGACTTTCAACAGTTGTTGTGAATTTGAGGGGGGGAAAAAAACAAATTGGACATGATGACTTATTTCCATGTGCAAAACATTTCAAAATGCATCAGGCTGATATGATATGAGTCTTAAAAGAGACGTTCTCACCTCATCTGTTGAGAGCTTTGCGTTCTCATCTAAACTTAGTACTGCATCGGTTTCGATAACATCGTAGTGACCAAACCTAGCACTCAGATCCTGTAGATATATAACAAAAAAAACACAGAGTGAGGATATTACAGTTGTGAAGAGTGTGTAAAGGGTTATGTAATTCATTAGTCTCCTCCTCTCTACCCCCCTCCCCGTCTCTCCCTCGCTTCCTATCTCCCCCCTTCTGTCCCCGATCCCTTCCCTAGTTCTCTCTCTTCCCCTTTCAAAACAATAAATTTGAATGCAAATTTCACCAGAGTCATTAGAATACATTCCTCTTTCATAAACCATAGACAAATTTTCCCCTGGACTACTATTCTTTTAAGGTTCCTGGGAGTAATACTCAGAATTGACCGGCATTACACAAAACTACCCATCAAGCCCTCATTCCATCCCACATCCCCCCTTCCTTGAACTCCTTTTCTATAACTGCTGTTTATGAAAAGTACTCATGAAATAAAAATGAAAATGATGAATGATGAACGGAGAAGAATGTGCTAGCTAAAATATGGTACACCAGCCGACTGTTATCTGACATTAAAGCAGAGCTTTCATCCAAACTCTTGAATCGAGATTTCAACAAAGGTAAGATTTCATTTCTTTTCTTTTAGCCTTTTTTTAGAAAAAGAAAAAAAAAATTGATGAGTCCATTTTTTTGTTAGAAATAAAAAGACAACTAATTACAAATCAGAGTGACATCTTGACATCTTAATCAAAACAGCCTCTCATTTGAAAAGTTTTTTTTTATTGTTTTATAGAAGTTTTATCATTTCAGCTCAAAGTTCCATCTATTGATAGATCTCAGCTTCCTCCTGTTCCAGATTTTTTTTTCCTTTCTTTTTTCATGGAAAACATTGTCAGGGCAGGATAATGTTTCTTGACATAAATTTCAAAAAGTAAACACATGATCACACAAAATTACTTCACTGTCAATTAAAATATAAAATGTCAGCAAGCCAGCTGAGTGTTCAGGATTTATTAAAAGTGTCATTTTTTGATACAAATAAAAAAGAAAGAAAAAATCTCTCAACGCAGAATTTTGCAAATTATGACGAAAAACGTTTTGACATGTTCTTGCTTAATACTGAAATTACGTAGCAACTCAGTTATTTCATCGACATTGTCGATCAAGTTTTCTTTTCAGGAAAGAATTTAAAAGGGCAAACATTCTAAGGAGTTATGTTCTGTATTTTTACTCGTGTGGTTAATATTACAAAGGAATATTACCGTGGCAGAAAATGTCACAATTTTATTAAATTTGAAAGAGAAGACTATTCCATATTGATTAGTTGAAAAAAAACCAATCTCAAAAAGCTTGTCTGTAACTCTAAATATATTTGATAAAATGGAACCTATTTTGACTAGCTAAACCCTACATTACTTTATACTCCAAGAATTGGATCACAGTAGGTGGTCAGTGATGTCATCAATACAGAGGTTCTCCAAAAAGCCTTATTTTCTTTTTATAATCTTTTTATATTTATATATTTATTTATGTTATTATTTATCCTTTATCTGTAATACAATTGGAATGTTTACACATCTGTTAATTATCTCTAACATAGTTAGAATTTTACTAAATTGTAGAAAAAGTATTTTCTCCTCTGCTAACTAATGACTAAAGAAATTAAAATTTGCCATGATGACATCACTCCCTCTATTGTTGCCAGATGCAATCTACAAAAATATCACCAGATTTGCCAATAAAAACTTCAATCTACGCCATAGAAATAGATATGAAGGGGTGGTTGTGATATGAAAGTCCACAAAAAAATTTCCACAATTTTGTTTAATAATAAAATCAACTTTAGCCAACAGAATATCTCCTCTTAACACTAAAATGCAAGAGTTAAAGAGTTTCTGGACCAAAAGAAAAATAAATACGATTTAGTAGAATTATTAATTATTAAATTAAACATTAATTGGGTGCAAAATAGCTTTGAGAATGTCTTATTTTGATCATTTGGATTTCTCCTTCTCTTGAGCAACAACTCAGACTCTGCTTCTAGAATATGAGCATTTTTCCCATCTGTCTTTTCTTCAACTTTTAGTTAAGAAAATTTAAAAAAAATCAGTAATGATAAAGTCTCCTTTTTCTTTATATCATTTATATAAATTTACAAACTAATCATCAACAGGAACATAAATGAATCATGAAAAGTCAGCAAACAAACCTGAGTGGCCTCTTAGTTATTCTTCTTTATTCTTTATTATTCTGTTTAGTTTAGGTAAGAAAGGGAATTCCCTTTTCTCCTTTTTATTTACTTTGTTGTTTCTATTATTTTTCTTTCCTTTTTGCATCCATTATTTTCTCAAACATATTCCCTAATCAGTTCCTCATCACTACAAAAAAAGGGCCAGTCATAAAAGGGTTAAAAGGTTACAAGTGTTAAAAGGTTACCAGGACATTCTAGGCACAGTAGAATGAGGGTGCTAAAGTTGTGGGGAGACAGGTAAGCGAGGAGCGAAGTAAATAATAGGAACAAAGAAACAATGTTATGAAAAGACAAATTACAGAAAACTCTGAGAGAAACATAAATTTGTTACCCTGGAAAGGGTACAAACCCTCTTTAATTAAACACACAATCCCCCGGGGGCCTTCCCACACAGACTCGGATTTGCTCTCTATTCCCTGCGTTGTCTGGAAAGAGTTCAACATATTGGGACAGAGATAACTTGAAAATCTAGCCCTGGCAATTTCTGGCACAAACCAGACCGCTGTTTAAGGTTTCTCTCTTTCTTGGAGAGCTAAGAAAATGATCAAAGTTTATTTTCTAGTAAACAGGGACACAAACGAGACTCATTAAACGCACGACAAGACTACTAAAAAGCAAAAAGGCAAAGAAAAGAACAAAAACACAAAGCATGTGCCAGATGAAACAAAAAAACTGGAAATATGGAGCAATAACATTAGTAATACATTACTGTCAATTTGCCAGACACTTTATATTGAAAAGAATTTGATGGAAAAGGTCAAATGTTCCAGTTAAATTACAGAAGCTGTAGATATCAGTTACAGAGATGGAGGCCACCTCCGGTGAAACCGACCAATCAGGAGGTAGGGAATAAACATCCAACTGGTAATGCTGACACATTGTTATTGCAATCTGTAATCCAATTCAGGGAGGTTTTCGGGCTTATTGACAAAACAAAAGCTTAAATATCCATCAGCTTAGAAGGAGAGAGAGAATTTGTGATCTCTTTCGTCATGGTAATTGCTTGTCAGTTCTGAAGCACAAATTGATGGAGGGGGAAGGAGGAGGGTATTAAGACATTTATAGTGGAACCATTAGACCATCAATGTCATCAGGATGTACCACACAGCAGAGGTGGTATGTTTATGCAATTTCCAGGGAAAGTTTGGCTTAGGGACAAATAATTAACAACTTGAACATTTATAGGTCAATATTTCTATAAAAATACCAACAACAGGAAATACAGAAATGCTAGAGTGTTAGAGTATTTATTATCTACACACAACCCATCTCCTTCATCTTTCCATCCTTCCTATAGTGGTTATAACAACCCCCCATCCCTCCACCCCCTCCACTCTCCCAACCCCCCTTACAAAGACACCACCTGGTACTAAGAATATGCTTGGATATTTGTAGGAAGCTTGGAGGAGACTTGTTGGAAATTTTTTTGACAGAATGTGGTCTGAACTTTGGTTGACACATTTTCTACTCGCTATTACGACATAAAATGTTCTGACCTTCCTTTTCGATTTGAAATACCATTTTACTTACTTCAACTACAGGGTTTGGCATGCACATATCCTGTATCTGACAGATACTGTTACCTAACAGAATGAATTTTGAAAGATCAAACAAACTGCTACATAAAAGAGGAATTGTCACCAACTCATGGTTGTATAGCCGAGATCGACACCTCAAGCAGGGACAGGACCGGACTTGTAAATTCTGAGGTCACCGTTTAACATCCTGTTATAGACAATTTTCTTTGCTCAGGTTTCAAAATGTTTACAAACAGATTGATTTCCCACTTCGGTTTCAGTTCATTATATTACCAACAGTAAGCTTTGTAATAGGGGGAAGACTCTTGCCATCCCTAAATAGAACAGGAACTATTTTACTGTGTATACACACTACAGTAGGTACATGGAACTGTGGGTTACCTATTGTAATTCTGTGAAGGTCAAAGGTCACACATTTTGTTGCGCGCACACAAACACCTGCAAAGAACATTTATAGCTGAACGGTTCCGTAATGAATGAATATACGGTGAATCACTTTTATTACATTCCCCCGATAGGAAGGAAATTCTTTATTGGAAACTGTACCAATACATACATACTGTATTAAATAAAGAACCTTAATATGCTGATAGACAAAAAGCCAAAGAAAAAAAGGTGGGAATTTTTCCCATCCTTTTGTTTTAGAAATGAGACTCTGAGACAATTAGACAAAGAACTTGCAGGAATGATTAATTAACTTATAAATTAACTTATCCCCTTTACTGACTATATATAGAAACAGTTAATGTTTGTTGAAGGGAATTTATCATCGGAAATGAAACAGATACATGTATGTGAATGACACTACACTTAGTGGTTCCTTAGAGACATAATTAATTATTAATTAATCAATTAATCTCCGAACAATGAGATAAATTGCCAAAAGGGGAAATACCTGGGACAGTTTAACTGAGTTCAACAAAAATGTGGACGTGAAATTTGAGTTTTTGGGTTAATTATGAAAGCAATACAGGATCTATAACTAGTGAGAAATGTATTCAAATGATAGATATCGTAAAATGTCTACAACATTCAAAGATTAAAACACATTTTATGTAATGTTTTTGTTAATGTTTTGGAATATTTATGTTCATATTTCATTACAATCATTGTGAGTTGCATGTTTCCTTGGTGACAACAGCTACTACACCATTTTAACTGAAAACATTCATCAAAGTTCAACATTAAACTCTCTAGAAAATAAAACTTCCATGCCTAGAATATCAGGTCAGTTGCTGTCTAAATTTCAGTGCATTTTGCCGTTTGCCAGTAGAAAGGCACAATTTCAGAAAATGACCTCCCCCTTGCCCCTCCCCTGCCTCCCCCCCCCACCCAAATAAATGGTGACATCACTGATTCACCTTGCATTGATATATTCAACCTACCTGTAGGTAGTGTCTGTTTTGGAAATAGGACCCACCACTGATAGAGGCCTTTGAAATAGTTTTGGGAAGTCTGGACAAATTGAATCCACGATGTCACAACTATGTTTTGTACAGTTTAAAATTTTTGGGGCTTGTGGCAAAGTTTCAAATGTTCTTTACCCTCAACCTGTAAATTAAATCAGTACTGTACACACAATATGCTCAAGATTGTGGAGCGTTGTTTTGTCGTTTTGCCGTTTCACCTACGATTAATATTAAAAAGGTCGGAACTATTCTTCAAAGTTGCAGTACAGGTTTTAATACTTTTTTAAGCAGAAGTGAGAAAGACTACTTACTTACTACAATACAAGAAGATGAACAAATGTTGCTCAGCTCCAAAAATCCAATTAAATACGATCATGAGATCTTTTCCAGTTAGAGGGAACTGTTCATAGAATATTCAAAGGCTCTAGAAAGCCAACCCCAGGGAACGTAAATTCAGATGTTGAAGTTTTATGAGATCTTTGCTAGGCAAGGTCTTTTGTATCTTGAACAACATGCTGGGAGAATGCTACTGTATTTACAGTATAAACAGGCTCACTGTTACCCCCTCCAACATTCATTCAGTTTAAAATTCAACAAAATTTGTAAACTTACTTCATCAACAGGAAGTATATCATATAAATATTACTGTAGCCATCAAATCTAGCATCAAATAGTGGTATCCCATGGTCAGAGAAAACAAATCAAATATCAACCTGTCTAGATCAGTTGTAATTTCAGGTACACGAGCAGCTGGACATACTTGATACTGGGCAAACTGCAATTACAAATGAGTTTTGTAGGGATGGGTATTCCCCGTCAAGTAGCCTCTTCACTCCGGCAAGCATGAGGGAGAAATAATGCCCAGTTATCAAGCCCATACTATGCTTAGAGAATTAATACTAAACGTTTTGAGGAAAAATTTGAATTGGAGTGGTGGTCAACAACGCTGCACAGACAGGCTTCTTTGACAAGCAATGTCCTTTGTACTTAAAACTTCATATACCCCAAAATATACAACACACGGATATCGAACCGGTAAAGATCGAACATTTAACTGAAAATTATAAATATGATATTCTGTATTAAAACCTTCAAACTTTGGTTACATACTTTAGACATATATTTTGTTTCTAGGAATTTATATTTTTTGGCAGTTGTTTATAGGCAAATGGCTGCCTTTGATTGTGAGTTAAAAGTTCCGAGGAAGATACCTATGGACGCCTCAGACGAAGGAACGTCCGTTATTTCTAGGTAGGTGTCTGTCGATGGGAACGGAACATTTCACATGGGCACCTCAAATTGGAATGGTCTTGATGTCTTGTCTCAGGAAACCTTGGGGAAAATGCCAGTCAAAGCACCACCCGTCCAACATCACCGACTGTAGCCCTGAAACATCTACATTACGCACAAACACCTTGCATCCAAAAACACCAATACTTGCACTTGCACATGTATAAAACGACTTGTAATAAAATGAAAACAAAACACTTTTCAAGCCTTTCAACAACAAAAATAAACAATTTGGTAATAATCAAATTGCCTACCTTAGGATCGGATTCGATAACAGCCAGGGGTACTTTGAGATCTGGCCACCTCTCCTTCAAGGGCAGGGGTTTGCCAACTTGCCATATAATGACAACCTACAGACATAAAGAAAAACCATTAAAACAAAATCATAACATCTTGAGATATTTCTAGAACACAAAAAACATTTATTGCATACATTCCTCAACAGATAGATTCCCAGGTGGTTTCATCCCCCTTAGCACCCCTCTTTCCTGTGTTTTAAGAGAACTATCACCTTAACAACTTTATGAGGTCAAAAACCAGCCACCTTTTTATATACTTATTTGGAAATGTTTTTGTTCATTCATTTGTTCATTTATTGATACTGTAGTTATAAAGTTCAAAGGGTAGGCCTAGACAGAAATTTCGATGAGAGGTTACGGAAAATGACTTCCAGTTTTTACAACCAACAACTCTTTATAGGCAGACAGCACATTACTTGAAGAAAGTAACATACCAAATTGTTTCTTTATTTGGTCTTTTTAGAAGAAAAAAAGACTTGTAACCCCCTCCACCAACCTTTACCCCCCCTATACTCTCCCTTCCAGTAAAACAAGAAACAAACTTCCAATATCTACATTTTAAGAAGCAGGTTATGAAGATGGTACGACTAGTCAAATCAGTCAAATCTTCACAGCGGCGTAATCAAATTCAAATGGTAAGTTTTCAAGCATTTTCGGAGGTTTCAAGTAACTTTACTGTCTCGCTTCAATGATCACTCAGTCACCATTTCTATCAACTTCTCAAACGATGAAAAACAAACAACTTAACAAAATAAAATTTGTTGTTGAAATATCAGTTTTACAGTTGACATCTCATGCATATTCATAGCGGCATTCACGTCTATCGCATAACCTCCTTGAAGACTGACGCAGAATTCAAGAAAACAGACTTTATGTTCCATTTTAAATTCTCTTTTGCAAGAAACATCTCTCGTAAATCTTAAGGCCATTCACCACAGTTCAAACACAGTTGACTTTTCATTGAGGCCTGATTTAAGTCAAACAAATTTCCCTTCAAACAAACTGTAAAGGAATTATAGTCTTCAATATTGCTGCTTCAGCGATACATAATGATGATTTATCCACTTGGGAATTACACACAGGGCAAAAAATTTAATTTTCATCTTTTAAAGATGGATCTAAAACCGTCTTGAATTTTCTCAAGTCTTCCTGCTCCCCTAATTCTGTTTGCTGTCTCATTTCAAGGATAACAAGATTGATTTTTTTGATTTATAATTTGGTTTTCTAAATTTAACTGCAGTATTTTTGAAAAGTCAGAATGACTGTCGTCGGTCCACCTTTCCCCCAAAGGATCAAATAATTTTTCAATAACATGATCAATGATTTGTCCGTCTGTGAGTCTGAATATCTGTCTGTTCATTCCCCCCTCCCTCCCCCCCCCTGGCTTTTCCAAAAAAGTATAAAATATTTGTCAAAATCAAAATGATATGGATACTTTATCTGTCTGAATGTCTGACAATTTTTTCTGTCTGCTTATAATCCATATTTCCCAAATAGTAATAAATATTTGTAGTTCCTAGCCAGATAAGTAATGGTGGTACCTTGGCTGCATAGTTGGAATCAGCGACATTTGACATCAGTCTCATGATGGGTGCAGAGATGGATATGATCGGCGTCCTGGCCAGGATCACCGCCGTGAACTTCTCTGATGGTGGGGCGCCCTCATGGAGGGCAAAGAATGGGAAGGCAGCTCGGTGATAGCTAAATGATGGATGGATGAGCAAGCCTCCGGGCGGATGGTTCCAAGCAAACATTTCTTTAGCATTGTGTAGCTCTACTCTCTCTTTAATAATCTGAAAAAGGTAAAAATGAAAATAGGAAAGTCAGACATGATTAACAGAGTAATGCTTGCAGACCAGCTGTTGCAGACCAGCTGTTGCAGACCAGCTGTTGCAGACCAGCTGTTGCAGACCAGCTGTTGCAGACCAGCTGTTGGCCAGTTGCAGGAGTATAACAGTTGTGATCTTCATATTTACAAGATGCCTTTTTATGGATTAATAAACCGTTAATAACTAATTCTGAATATTTTCTACCACACAAAGTTTGAAGCCATCAGATTGAGTGAGGTTAGGCGATTTGTCATTGTTAATTACCCGTGACACAGGGCTGAATGTGCTGATGAAACATTCCATACAATGGTTTACATTGAATGCTATGTGCAATGTCAGTGTCTTAGCAACCAACCTGAAGTTAAACACATTCAGAGATCCTTCCCACAATATATATGACAAACTCAGAAAACTTCAAACACAGATTAATGGAATAAAGAAAGCAAGCATTCTTATGTATTCATATTTTAAATAAGGTAATATCTATATTTCGTGAATTAAAATTTAAAAAAAACAATGTACTACATACTAGTATCACAACCCATAGCAAGCAAGGTACATTCTTATTTGGAAAAAAAAACACACACATGTACAATGCATTTTCTATTAGGTTAAAGTGGAAACCCATCCATCATTACCATAATCTATCTTTTTAACAACCAAATGGCAGGCGAGTGCCATGTGTTTATCTGACCACTTAAAGCAGCACTTCAACAATGGGTTGAAAATGCACACAATTTCAACCAAGGAATGTCATATTTATATACATGATTGGATGTCCTTAACTTAAGAATATCTGAATAGCAGTCTAGCACCCTGGAATTCAACAATTGTAGGAAATATTTTTGGGACATCGGCAAAACACAATTCAGAAGGAAAGAAGTTGCCCATATTCATGGAAACAAAATAAGAACAAAACACGACACTACTTCTCAACTAAGCACCTGCAATGATAACAACAATTCTTAAAGGCAAAAGAGATACCCCTTCCCACGGACCCCCCTCCCCCCTCCTCCACCACGACTGTCACTGTTACGTAGCAGATGAAGGTTACATTGGGGTTATCTAGGGGGAAAAGGGCTTGAATATACTAGGAGTTTTAGTAGCTGGGTTACTTCCATCTGCCTTCTCATTATTCTTGAGTTACTGAATCTGGTTGATTCAATCCAATCTAGACAATTTTGTGTCCCACACTTTATTATTGTGTCAGGATTAAAGGATATCCAAAGAGATCAAGAGAGAACCAGGAAGGACAGCCAGAGGATAGTAAACATAGGGGAGGGGAAGGGAAATGGGGGAAGTTACGATGAAAGGCATTGTCAAAAGGCTAGTTAAATTATTAAAATGTTATCTAAAGGGAGACAGGAAACTGAAGGGGTAAAAGGATAGGATAGGGTGGGATGGGATGAGCATAGGGGCTAGAAGAGGTTTCATATCAGAGGTCTTACTATATTTGAAAAAAGTTATGATTACACAGCTCTGGGACGGAATAGGAGATGGAGCAAGGAATGGAAAAGACAGGCTTGGTCGGAGGGGGGGGGGGGGGGGGGGGG
>JAIPMN010011762.1:40143-60809 GCA_020650975.1 Apostichopus californicus
GGGGGGGGTGAGATGGAAATGGTGACATCTCAGTGGTCTGACCATGCCTTCCCAAACGTTGCATAAAATAATTCACTGCATATGGGAAAGGATAGAGAGAATTCTTCAAGAAGCTTCATACATCTGTTTGAGTTTACCCTTTTTACTGCAGCCCTTTAACTTACAAACATAAACAGTCACAAACTCCTTGTCTTTGTAAAGTTCAATCTGAGCTGGCGGAGCAAGACAAAGCTCCATATTAATGTACATGTTTCCTGGAGTGGTTTCAATCAATGTCCTCCCGTTTATATCTCTGCAACTACACCTTGTTTTGTCTATTTGTTTGTTTCAACTTTCTTTCTTTATTGTCTTCTTTCTGAGAAATTCTCTCGGGATCATTCATTTACGCCTTACCAGATTAGAAAACAACCTTAAAATGCCTCAAATATGATTGATAGATATTGTCTAAGTTTCCGACCTGTTAGAATTTGGAAAAACACAAAATGCGATCACATTTCTGAGAATACTTGTGATTGAGGAGGATCCAGTAGTCTCATATTGATTGCTTGAGGAAATGATTTTATAAGTAATGCTACTGATACAAGCAGGCACTAGGAATAAACAGTTACTTATATCATCCAAATCTGACAGATGAGGAACTTCCCGTTGTTATGTTATATTTATCACCAGAGGCGTCAAATTTATTCTACATTGAGAACACTGCACAACTTTGAAGGAAAAAAGCCCAACCATCATCACGTTATCTTAGACTTTCCCACTCAACATCAAGCAAACTAACTCCACGTCACGTAATGTTACTTGACATGAGGAAATCTGAATCAAAATCAGTTAATCTAACACAACATCAGACAATCTCATTCAACATCTGGCAATCCAACTCAACATCAGGCAATATAACTCAACATCAGGAAATCTAACTCAACATCGTGCAATGTAACTCAATATCGGACAATATACAGTAACATAAAATTAGTTAATCTAACTCAACAATCTGGCAATCTAACTCAACATCGAGCAATATAACTCAACATCAGGAAATCTAACTCAACATCGCACAATCTACCTCAACATCAGACAATCTAACTCGACATCGCACAATCTAAATCAACATCGCACAATCTAACTCAACATCCTGCAATGTAACTCAATATCGGGCAATCTACAGTAACTCAAAATCAGTTAATCTAACTCAACAATCTGGCAATGTAACTCAACAATCTGGCAATCTAACTCAACATCGGGCAATCTAACTCAACATCGGGCAATATCTACCATAACTCAAAATCAGTTAATCTAATTCAACATCAGGCAATCTACCACAATCTTCGGTTGCTCTTGAATGCAAACCTGCAGGCACTTTAAACTCAACAAGGAACCCCCTATTAAATCCTGACATCAAGAATGCCAGGTCCTATAATGGTTATCACTTCAGACACTCCTACTTTATGTCATATTACAGAGAAGGAGAGAGGAGGATTAATATACATTACCTCTAAAGTTGTTAAAATAATTTTCTCAACGGATGAAAAATATCTGTCCCAGTAGATCTGAGTCTGTTGTCTCATGGTTAGGACTTGCTCCGGTCCAACAGAACGGACTATGGATGGGACCTGGAAAGCAAAAGTAAAGAGAGACCAAAGATAAACGCGATGGCAAATAATTTATGACACACGGAAGAAACGTAAAAAGTGAAGAAGTACGGTCGGTGAAACTGCTAAGGTATTTGGTGGGCTTAACGTAACTTCAATTTAGCCTTTTCAGTACTCAGGCAACCTGGAATAATCTTCTTCTTCCTCAATATGGCTACCAAAAGTGTAGTAGATTCGAAACGATGACAAACTCCACAGAATTTCTCACTGGTAAGGCTCAACAAGTTTTTATGTGCTTTGTGAAGCTCAAAAACAGAATAGTACAGTTAAGGCAGCTATTCTTGCCGCATATAGACTTACTGAAGATGCTTATAGAGAAAAATTCCGAATATCTGGTAAAACTTCCGCTGAAACCTTCAGACAGTTTGTTAGTCGCCTAAATCTTTATATTAGGCTTTGGTTAAATCCATCGAATTGTTTATTATCCGATAGCGAGTTATCCCAAATTATGGACAGATTGGTTATTAATCAACCAATACATTCATTGCGAGACCAATCACTTCGAATGAAACTATAAGAGCAAAAATGGTCCTCTTTGGAAGCACTCACAGAGATGGCGGATAACCTAATGATAGCGAGGGGAACTTCAAGGAATAGACAACAGATGGAGCCAGGGACTGCGGCTAGTAATCCTCCTCGTAGAGGAATTACATGTAGACACTTTAGCTGGTAGAATGAGGAGAGGTATTGACTGGAAGTGAAAGGTCATAGAGGGTGCACATTGTTAAAAGGTTACCCATTCACTCTATGTACAGCAAAAGTGCTGCGGCTGTGAGAAGACAGGTAGATAAGGAAGCAAAGTATAAACATTGCTCTTTTTTTATCGCACAGCCCTTGCATCACAGGCTGTTGAAATTCATCCCACGCCCGTTAATGTTAATTAAACCTGTCAAATTCCACTCTATTTATCGTTCAGCATTCTAATTAATTTGTCCACCCCATCTATCTATATTTAATCTGTTTTCTTTTGTTGTTTTTGATGTTCGTCTGCCTCTCAAGAAGATCCCAGCAGGATCGACACGTCAGGCCCTCCCACAAAACGTTTATTTATTTATTTCTTGTAGCAACTTTATGAGTTAGTTAACAGTTCTCTCCCACTCTAAGCACTAACACCTACACAAAAAGAACGTTAACCTCGATGAAGATCCATAAAACACATTATCAACTTTTATCTTAATAAATATTTTGGGAAGCAGCTTGTCTGGATTCTCTCTTTAGCTCGATACCATCAACGTGAACTTTCTTTTTTGTTTCTCTTTTTTTCTTTTTCTTTTTCACAAAATTGAAATTATCTTCCAACACTACCAAATTTAGCTAGTGACGGCAGCATTATAACCTCTCTACAAACACTCGGAATGACTGAATCCAATCTCCACGGTTACAGATCATAGCAGAGGGTATTCTGAAGCGACAGCATGTTCCCTCGCATCCCTTCTGGTTTTTTTTTGTGACAGCGAATCTCCAGATTTCTCTCACTGAATCAAGAGCCAGATTAGAGAATTCACCTGCCCGAGGTCGCAATCAAACGCAAATCTTCCTCCCTGTCGCACCTGTTTAATTGTGCCATGAGCTTGCCATTATCGCATTAACACATTTATATCCGGAGTTGTATCTATTTTGGGAGAGATGCATGATGGGTAATGTAATTAATTGGCTTACCCCATCATTTATCAGAAGACCTCAGAATTGTAAACCAGGAAGCCAGTTGACTTTGTGCTTCCTTGCTATATAAGTTTGCTGAAATCCCAAATAACTATCTGGTTATAATGTAGAGCAAGTGAGTTTAATTTGTCCAAGAATTAAGTGAGGATCAGAAAAGATTTCCAGAACTATTAATTATAGCACTCCCTTGTGGGCATCAGCTATTTCATTCACTGGTTAAGGATTTCACATTTGCACATTTGAAGCAGAGGATATCAACTCTCTGCAACAGATTTTCATATCCTTGATGACTATGTTTTGTTGAAGACCTATAGAGCCCCTTCACAAAACCAAACTGAACTTAAGTTAACCAAACTATGTTCACCGATCATAGAGGGAGCACAATGTTAAAAGGTTACCAGTTCATTCTAGGCACGGTAGAACGAGGTGCTTAGGTTGTGGGGAGACAGGTCAGGAGCGAAGTAAATAATCATAGCTTCGGAAAATTCACAAATTAATATTTAACTTTAATTTTAAGTTACCATGTTTAAAAGGTTTTCAGACTTTGCCACATGTTGACCTCACGTGACCTTTGACCTCTGCTAATTTCAAATGGGTTCATGCACTCACCATGCTGGATACACATACTAACTATAAAGTTCAAGAAACATACTTTTTGAGTTATCATGAGGAGAGAGGCTGCGATGTTGTCCTAGTTACACGCACCGCCCTAACAGGCTCTAGAATTATCATTATTTTACTCTTGAGCTCTTCATCCTTTTTCCACTCTGAAGTCTCAGACAAGATTAGTTTCAAAACTACTTTAAGGCTCTACCAAAATCGTGTTTACAAAGTTTTCAGACTTTGACCTCTGTTGACCCCAAATGACCATTGAACTTCACAGAAAACAATAAGAAAAATCCACATACAAAGTATAAAGTTAATAGTGTTTAAAAGCAAGTGTCACAGAAACACACACACGCCATCACCATAGGTTTCTTCTGCCTCCCGCAAGGAATCAAGACGAGAAACTTTAACCTTTGTTATCCTGCTTTTTGGTTCCTCTCCTTGCCCCCCTCTTTCTCTCGTGTTTCCTCTCCTGAAATTTTCCAAGCAAACGTGAACAATAAAATACCCAAGGCTTAAAATTACTGCAAGGAGGTTCATAACAGGTTAAGCCGGATTCTCTTACAAATAAATTAATTCCCTAAAAGCCACAGATGTATGGAGAGAATGATTTCGCATCTGTCTGTGGGAATAACATTATCCCTACTGATAGGATGCAAACATATATCTGGAATGGATTTTGCAACTTCTCATAACGGTACAAAAATCTTTGCCACGGTATATTTTATTAGTTTCATCCGGAAGAAACTAATCACCCGTTAAGCGACAGACCGAAATAATTCAGGAAAAAAAAAGGCACAACAGCTGTGAAAATGTTAACTGCGGATCGGTTTCCGACGACGTCGAAAGTGAAAAAAAAAAGAACGACAGATGGTTGGGTCTGAAATGTAACACATTAACATGCAACAAAAAACCGAATTATTGCGTCGTTAATATGTATCATAGTCTATGGAAAAGAGAACCACATCTGTATCCAGATATAGATCCTACTTTGCATATTTGAAAATCAGGGCAGAAAACGTTATCATTTTTAAATTAGCAATTAAATTAGCAATTTAATTAGCAATTGATCACCCCGTGCAGTTATTACTGCACTGCTTTGGACGAGAGTTAATAAATACTTTAATCGTAGGTTTTATCGCCGACAAAATGGAGTGAACCTCCTATCGCAAGACTTGGTATTATTAAGCTACAGTGTCGGAGGTCAAATTAGCTACAACTTAAAGAATGATGTGAGGCAGATTTTAATCTTAATATATATCTCCTAGTCCAAGAAAATGGACAGAGAGCAAAATTAGACTGCTGGTATTTAACGTCCCATCAATTTTTCTGGGTTTTAAGATATTCAGTTTTACGATATTCATCTTTTATACATTGGAATGCTCCATTAAGGATAAATTGTTGCCGTTGGCTCCAAAGAGCAGTCCTAACTGTTAATTGTTAATCCTTAGTAACCCAGGGGTTCGGGTGTACAACCACCCCCCCCCCCCCACTTCCCGCCACTTTCAACCCACACAAAAAATAAAGCACAGTATTCTAAGGCAATTTTGCAAGTATATAAATAGTAATTTAGACCCTAAATTTGTGAACAATGCACCTACTTCATATCTAAAATTTTCCGGGTCAAAATGAACCATATTACCAAATATATAATATATAATTCTTATATAAATTTCATAAATGATAGTATGGAGCATAATCTTACATATGGAAGGGATATGTATAAAGCTGTTACAGTATCTTTAAGTACTTTTCAATCAGAGCACATATGACAACACCCAACACGAAAAAGGTCTACCACTATGCTCTTTATCTTTTGCCTGACTCTTTCAAAAGTCTGGGAAAAAGAAAACAACTGCAAATTTAGTCACGAATGAAATAAAATTAAGCTCTGCTTACATCTATGTCCTGCTATTAATACCTTTAAGACATGTCCCCGTGGATTGATGAGAACTTGAAATCAAAAGTATTAAAACTTAAAAGATGAAATCCCATCTCAAGGAAAGTCATTATCCTTTGAGCATGAAATCCATTTTCAATTTCTTTTCAGAAGAATAAAAAAAAAACAGATTTTCATAGGTATGACACATTTTCTGTCTCATTTGGCTACCTAAACAGCTTTTTCGGTTGATTTATTGAAAAAAGATTCTCATGGTTTGAAAAGTACAGACTTCCCCATCACGTATGAAAGAGTAATTACAAGAAGCTTATTTTAAGACATGTTGGTGAAGGTATTAATATGGGCAGTGAAAATCACAGAATCCAACAACTTTCATACTAAACTAGCTGACTTTTTATAACACTGCCACCATCCAATTTGTATATTTTCTTAAATTTTACCAGTCTCTGACATCCCTACTTGCAGAGGATTTAAAGAGGATAAAATTGAAACGGAATCTTGTCTCCAAAATCTGCCATTAGTGAGAACTTACTACTGCACAGATATAATTCAGAATAATTCTCATTGGATGGAGATGAGTAAACAACGACAAAGAGATGCCTCCTTTGATTCGAAAAGATTCAGCACAAAGATAAGACCAAGCTGGATAGACATACAGTATATCCAAGGAAAGCACGCAAGTCAAATTAACTTCCTGGGGGAGGAGGGAGGTGGGGAGAGACCCAGGTGTGGGACTAGGGGGCGCAATGCTTAAATGTTACCAATTTAGTGGCTTACTGTTTATAGATGAGGAACGTGCAAAGAAAGGCGAGGGAGGAGTAAAGTGAACTCGTTGGTACTATCTATAGACAATTCTGCCTCTTGTCATTTTCCTTCAAGTTTAATGGAATCCATAATCTTAAAATAACTACGAAAATCTGAATGCAGCCTCTTTTAATTATGTTTTGAAATCCCAAAGGATGTATAGAAGGTAAAAATCCAATGTTTCCGGGCAATTTCCGAAAGATTTTAAATCCACTACGAAAACGTATGTGTAAACACTTTGGTTGGTAGAATGAGAAGGAAGGGCAACGACCGGGGGAGCCGGTCGCTGAGGGTGCACAGTGTTAAAAGATTACCAGGGCATACTAGACATGGTAGAATGAGCTGCTAAGGTTGTGAGGAGACAGGTAAGCAAAGTAAATTCTGAATGCAGCCCCTTTTAATTATGTCTGAAAAATGCGAACATCGACTGACCATGAACTATGGTCTTTCTTTCACTATCTTTTCAGACAGGATCCCGTCATTCCTTTCAGAGAGTTGTGAAACACACTTTCTGGACAAAAAAATCTTTGTCACCTTCTGTTTCACTAATCTAAATGTTAAACATTCCCAAATAATTATTTCTTATTTGTAAACCATTGTCTCGTTGATTCACCGGATATAAATCTCACAGCATATATTATAAACAGGATGCATATATTTCATATGTTGGCATAGTATGGCAGTCACATCACAAAGTAGATTGCTCGAAAATGAAACTTAATCTAAATGTTGAACATTCCAAAATAACTATTTGTTATTCGTAACCTTTGTCTCGTCAATTCACCCGTATCTCACGTCATATATATTATAAACAGGATGCATATATATTTCATATGTTGGCATTGTTCGGCAGTCACATCACGAAGTAGATTGCTCGAAAATGAAACATCCTTATTTTACATGTACAGCTTTCAGCTACTTACATGAAAAGTAAAGTTCTGTAAGGCACCGTGGGAAAAAGACAAAAAGGAAAAACGTGGGGAAAATAAAGTCTGATCCTCCGTTGGCGATCAACTCCCTTGTGTGAAAGCTCTGGCACTCAGGATCTTATCCCATTGGATGATCTTAATCATCCTTTCGAAGGTGAGGGGTGGGGTGGGGGGGGACAAAACCGGGAGCTTGAGATATAAGGTGAGTGCGAAAGCTCTCGCACTCAGGATCTTACCCCATTGCATGATGGTAGTCATCCTTTTAGGGGTGGAGGGGGTGGGACAAAACCAGGGCTCGAGATACAAGAAAATAAGACAGAGAGTGTGAAAGCCTCGGTGTTTTACCGTGAGCCGAGATCACAATGAAATATGACGATGCTATGTTCTGTTAATTGTCGTAGATCACAGATGATACAGGGGTGCATGCAAATATTAAATGTGGAAACATCTCCCTGACTCGCTGTGTGCTACGCAACTTCCCGTTTGTTGACGGCTCGCTCGCAGTTTGATTGTTCGGGTGAGATCCAATGTGAACATTAAACAAAGAATGGAGTGAACTATTTCACTATATTTAGCCACTGTCATTTGAAAAAAAAAAAGTGGTGAAAAAATGTATATTACAAAAGTAAAGATAATCTATCAATTTGAAATTGTTTCCTTTTGCATCTTGATACTAAAATTAATATCATAAATACTAGAATTACTCAGTAAATTTGTCTTCATGACTCTTAGTCTGCGGTGAAAACCATCACTGACACAGATATTGACTCCTTAAGTCATGGATCTCGTACTTCAAAGTCTGATTAGTGCTGTTGTACAACCCTACATGCTTTTCTCCGCCGGAATAAGACTCTAGTTTTGTACTGAAATTTAACACTGTGGATTGCAAGAGCATTGTTCATCCATGGCCATGTCATGAATAGATTTTCAAATAAACTAATAAAGGGGCCCTAGCTAACCTTTGAAATTCATCTAAAAAGTTGCCTTAAGTGGCTTGTGTTAATATTGAAAATGTTTAAGTATTATTGTACTTACTGTATTTTAGCTTTTTAATTCTCCCAAAACATAACATCTTTGAACCCTTAAAAACACTAGAACCTGGAGTGAGAGGAGAATTCAATTTTTCAGCTCTCTGTCAAGAACAAATTATGGGAGAGGAACTCAAAACGGACAGTCCATTTTATCCCATTAACACAGGAAATGAACTCCAGCCCAAACTTTACAACTAGCAATTTCTCTCCACCTCCATTAACAACTTTTTCAGAGGAAATGTTCACTTAGACATATTTCCTCACCTGAGAGAGCTTTGTTGTGATACAATGCTTCCTTGACAAGATTTACTTATTCCTATTTTCATCTGAATGTTGAGGTCTCAAAGGTCATTGCTCCATATGACCTACCCATGCAAAGGGATTCTTCTGTATTAGCCAAAAGAAGGTTACAAAGCCCCAAGTAGCTGCATGCTGATATAATGGGTTTAAGACGTGTTGCCTAGCAACAGAACACATTCATGTAGGCCAATAGCCAAACATGACTGCAGGTTTGGCCTGGATTTGCTCCCATGGGAACGTGGCCTAGAACATGTAACGAGAACATGTTACTCTCTCTTAGCACCACTTTATAACAATTGTTCTTAATATTGGTGCTTTATAAATGTATCGGGATTAATTAATTGATTGACTGATTGATTGAACATGCTATGGTTGAAAGAAGAGGAGATTCAAGATTAATTAATTTTCAAGGATATTCTTAGAGTTTTCCAATTCTTCATGTTTGTTTGAATGGGTTGCTGTTACAGTAGTATAGCTGGGTATGAATATTTAGGTATGCTTTATGTAGGGTATGCAATGACATATGGAAGACATACTACATTTAAAGGGATAGCCCACTGGTGGCAAGCAATGGTATTATAACTTATATTGAAGAAGAAAACATTCCACACTCAATTCTGACACATCACGGTTAAAACTGTTGTGCATAAATAATTCTTGCAAACCGTTGTTGCAAATATTATTGAAGAGAATTGTTTACGTGTAAAATGAATGTTTGAAGTGGAACAAGACTCAAGAGTCTGCAAATGTCACTTGATACGTAGTCCTAATCAACTGACTTGAAAAGTTGAAGCAGTCACTAACTTTGAACAATAGATACAAAACACCAAAAGCAAACCATCAATACATAATGAAATAAAAATAGCCAAACCAGTAACTGACTGAAAGTGACCGGTCGCTAAGGGTGTATATTGCTGAAAAGGTTACCATTCACTCTAAGTAAAGTGCAAGAGTGCTGACATTGTTGTGAGGGGACAGGTTAGCTAGTAAGTAAATATGTAGACTGTGATTCAAACAACGAGCTCCTTTTTGGGATGCAAGTGATTCAGCAAAATTCTTACCTGTAGAAGCAACCTCTCATCGCCAAGGACAACGGCTGTATTCCAGTCGAGGACCTCGCTAAATGGGAGCACCCAGCCATTGCTAAGAAGTACTGGCACACAAGCTGCTTGGAGGGACTCAAGGAATCGAAAGGAACCGAGGCGGCGCCCTCGGGGAGTTAAGCAAAAGGTGGAATTGTGAAGAAGAATTTGATAGTCGTACCTGCACGTGGAATGCAAAAGAGAATATGGTTTTAAAAAGTTAAGTGTCTCTCCAATGAAAGTTTTACAGCAGGCAGTATCCATAGAAGATTACAAAACATAATACTGAACACCGGTCAATTTGTCGGATATGTTACACCAAATTTTCAACTGAAATGATGAACTTGACAATTTAACAAATTTTGGTCATTTCCAAATTGGACTTTGCGATGTATTGCTTGTAACCTTGGTGACAGTACAGTCACTGTACAACGACAGTGTCTGGGAGCTGACCAAATGGATGCAAATTAACCAGAAGTGTAAAATTTAACATCACAGGTAAAAGTATGTTTGATGAAAACAACCTCGTAGACAATCTTATTTCGATCATTGGCAATCTTGTTTGTAGCAATTCCACCAAAAATATGCACAAATAAAGTAGCTGCAAAAATACATCGCCTACTGTATTTTATATTCCTTATTTATCACCAAGCAAAAATCTGTATAAATTTTAACTAGCCTGCACTAATCAACATCATGTACACTCAAAACAGTCTGACAAGAAAGAAACCAATATGGAGGTCACTGTTGGCTTTTAAACCCAACTGTACTTTTCTAAATCATTTTATCCAAATATAAAACATATAAATTTACCTTTACTACTACTGTATGGTTAAAATAACAAAGTATAAAAAAAAACATGTGAATGAATTTTTTTTTGAAAAACCATGTAAATAAAAAATGATATTCTTTTATACACACCTGCATGGACCAACTATATAGTATACCCACAATATGGGTTAAGACCCCTATTGAACCAATACCCAATGGGGAAAAAGTTCACTTCATTCATTTCCCAAAAGATTGGAATTTTTTCTCTTCCCCTTTCTGTTTCTGACAAAGGAATGAATGGGCCCTAGGTAGTACTGTATTAATACAATTACCTTCACTCACAAAGACACCCACACACGCACATGGAGTCATCTTTGTGACCAGTATGAAAGGGTCACATGTTCAGAGTTGAGTTTTGTCATGCAACACCATTTCACCAGGTGTATTTATAAGCAAAGTGAATATATGTAGAGAAACTATAAATATTAAGAAAAGATATCCAACTTCCTTATAACCTTTGTTCCTTGTTTATCTTCTCCCCCCCCCTTTTTTTTTACTTGACTGGGTAGAGGGCTTAATGGTATTTTTTTTAGGCTAGGGTACGTAGTTTGAAGTGCGTCAATATAGGAGAGGCCATGATGTAAATCTTACATTTTTAATATCAATATTGATGTCACTGACTTGTGAGGGCACTTGTCACTCTGTAGATAACACAATTATGTTCAAAATCACGAATTAAATAAATTGAGTACCTACTGAATGTAAAGTATACCTCAAGCAACTCATTTCTATTACTCTTGCCCCCTACCATCCCCCACCCAACCCCCCCCCACATCCCCCAAACAGATTCCATAAATATGCATCAGTTAATACACACAGAACTCAATGCAAATATTCCTCTGTATCATGTACATAGACTCCCTCTTTCACTTTAATACCGTACACTACGCCAGCTAAAAGACCTGTCTTTGTTATCCTTAGTATTTTTTTCAACAAAACTATACTTTATTTATATGGCAATAGTTACACATACATCTCAACTTCCTGGATTACCAAGACAAGTCTACAAAACCCCCCCACATACAGGCCTATATATAACAAGCTGAAGAAACATGAATGTTATGACAGTCTCGGAGAATTGAAAATATTAATCGATTGAATTGATCCAAAAGTGCAGACATAGCCCAAAATAAATAATCTTACATTCCCTTTGTTTGTTTAGACAGGGGGTACTTTAAAAACAATCTTTCAAACTATTTTATAAAAACAAGACCTGTATGACCAAAAAATTAAAAATCTATAATTGTATCAGGAAGAATATATTTGTCTGCATAATTCAAAAGAAATAAAATTGTGATCACCAACGTAGCTTGGATGGTCGTGACATAATGACATCATTTAAATGATGTCCTATAGACCTCCATTGCCCTTAACCTTTTTGCCCCTCCCCTTCCTCCCTCCCCCCCCCTCTGAAACCTCTCAACATCCACATTTTCACTATTCTATAAGACCACCCTGCATAATGACATTTCTCTACCAACTACTCCAGCATTCCTATACATGTTCCTATCATCTTGTCACCCATAACCCTACAGCATTTGGCTAATTCTCACAAATATACAACACTACACTCTGTACCTCAAAAGTCCTCCACAACAACCTACTTTGGTCCTCTAGAGAGTACCTACTGTAGCTTTGGTCAGTGACCCTACCAAACCTATACCCCACCTATATAGAACTTGAATCCTTCTATTAAGAACAGACAGTCAAACGCAAAAAGAACAGCTGAACTTTCAAACCATTTAGCATCCAAAAAAAAAAAACCCTCCCTTACCCCTACCCCCTTTCCTTTGTTTATTTCTTTGGCACTCCATTAAAGCTTTTCAATGACAGAAGACAAATCCATTCAGACTGTAACTGTCCTGGTCCCAGACAGCTGTGGTATAACCAGACCCAATGCATCAATCTTACTCAAGAAGAACTCAGACAAACTGGTTATGACATTTTACAACTCCCTCTCACAAAACAGAGGCAAAATAGTTGTGGTACAGTAATCGTCTCTGGAGATCTGACCCATTAGATATTGTAATAGGTGTTACGTACCATAGGACTACAAACTAGTTATGAGGGTTCAGCCCTCCTTGCTGTTAGGAAGTCATTTTCATTTTATTTTATCTGCCAATCAATATTAGATATATACACTATGAAATGTTTCCCTATGGGGATACACTGGTTGTTTCTGTGTGATATGTATGTACAGTCATTTCTGTAAGTGATACTCAAAAGTACCCCAAATGGTAGTAGTAGTCTGTGTCCTTGGCATTAAGTGATGTTATTCCAAGTGCAAGCTTCCTTACAGTATGGAACAAGACAGACTTTAGGCCAAATGAATTCATGAAAATCTTAAGTATATACAGTTTGTCCATCGTGTGTTTACCTCGTTGATTATTCATACTAAATATAACCGAAGGTCAGTTAATGAAAGAGTCGTCTTTTGCGTCAATGTTTCCCGTTTCTTTGCATTTGATCGCAATTTAAAAATAGTTTGTAAAAATTTATGTCTTTACTTTTACTGTACACTTAAAAAGAGTAGTGTAGTGATTACTCTATGAAGCAAACAAACTCAAATGTTACTGGTATCTGTATTTATGAATGACATACTTACCTGTCTCCCCTACATACATCCACTCCAATCTCTACTGTAGCCTAGAACAACTGGTAATATTCTCAAACTGAGACCCCAATGACCCTCTCCAGATAACTGCCTTCTCCCTTCCAAATCTACCATTCGATATGTATGCGTAAACCTCATTTTCTTGCTGGAAATTCATCCAACTGATTCAATATTTATAACTTCCTCAAAACAGAAGCAAATCTTGGTGTTACTAAAATACTAAATGAGGGGCTGCCTTGCTCAGTGTAATGGCTATGCTGATCAGCATAGCCATTACATTTATTCATTTCATTTGCTTGTCATTTCTTCTTAGACTTGTTTGTTAGCATAGAGGATTTAACACGAAATTCTCCCTCTTTTATCCCCTCTGGGGGAAAGAACCAGGAAAAAGGCACCAGTCAGCGCCTCTCCATGACTCACTACCCTATAGCTTCATTCCCAGATGATGGGAAGAAAGTTAAGCCATTCCATTTTATTTCAGGTACGGTCACAACTGAAACTACGTGGGATTGACAAAGAAGAAGAAGACGACTGTTGTCAAATTCACATGCGAGAAATCCTGTCAGTAAAGAGATAAGATCCATTTGTTGACAGGACAATGTAAGAAACCCTACTCAAATGTCATGCAAATTGTATAACAGTGCTCACAGTTATCAGAAGCAGCACTAGTATATATATGGAAACAGAAAAGTGTAGGATCATGTAGATGAATATATATTGGTATACTGATCAGTGAAAATTTCAGGCCAGATTTTTATTTAAAGCAATTTTTTCAAAATTTGTGAAACAATTGAAAGAAGAAAATTTCTGACCAAATAAGCCATTTGGAGAATCGCCAGTGAAGTTTTTGTTAGGCATTTTTTAAATTTCTGGATATTATCTGATTCTCTTTAAATGTTTCCTCGTAAAGTTCAGTTTCATGAAAACAGGTTATCATCATCTCTGATATTTATAATCCTTTTGCGGTGTTATCTCTACACAGAAACAGTCCTGACTTTATATTGATTATCACTAAGGAAAAAGTTGCTATGCTCTTAATGTAGTGATAAGCCTTCCCTCTCCCCTTCTATATCCTCCTCCCCATCTCTTTCCTTTCCCCATGCCTCCTCTCCCCACCCTGTCTTCCTTCCCTTCCCTCTCCCCACCCTCCTCTTCTCCATTCCACCCTCTCCCTCCCTCCCTCCCTCCCTCAACATATAAGATATGTTAATGGCAAAATGTTATAGATACAGAAATATAAAGTTTGACAATATACAACCAAAATTAATGGGTACTAATGTTTCTTCCCCTTCTCTGTTACCAATCCTGGTCTTTCCATCCTTCCTCCCCCCTCCCATTCCCCAGACATGTTCCAAAGTACAACAAAAGTTTTCACCCTATTGAGAATTTAATTCTCCCCCTCCACTTCCTCCCTCCCTCCCCCTCCACCCCTTCTCCCCTACCGAGATATATTCTGAGGTAAAGCATGGTAATGACTGTAGCTGTGGTGTACATACAGAACAGCAGGGAAATTCTGTCTGTTACAGAGAGTTTTAAACCACTTTTAATATCAGTAATAAGATTTTCTACAGGGCTTGGCAGGACTTTCTTTTTGGAAGTGTTACTGTATGTTCAGAACCCCACGTGAAAGTAGGACAAGGAATCGATATGCAATGTGATACATAAATGTAGGTCAGACCGGCGCTTAATTTGCCGCAAGGCACTTAAGCTGTTATCGAGAATAAGGAATCTAATATTTACATCTTTTCAACAGGAGGGCAAACTTTGGAGTAGAAGCAGAGAATTTGAACCATGCAGAGCTACTTCCTCCCTTCCCCCCCCCAAACCAATTAATAATATTCATAATAATAATATCAATAATAATTATACTAATAACAATTTTCCTGATGTGGAAAAGTAATTAAGACGGTCTTGGGAAAGATATATATGTGCATATGTTTCTTAGCCAGGGACATAAATTTGATGTGTTATTAATGAGATAACTTTTTAAGTAGCAAAATAAAATTGCTATATCAGATCTTATAATCGTTAGTGTCATATGATCGGGGCAAAAAACCTACAGCAAGAGGAAGTTGGTTTTAAGTTCAATTCCCAGAGGGCAGTCAGGGGGGCATGAATATTAAGAAAGGCATACGAAGCGCCTGAATGGCGGAAAACAATGGAAGATCGAAGTTCGAATTTGAACCAAAAGCAGCAGCAGTAGCAGCTTCTAGTGATTGCCAAATCATTCTACTAAAGTCTGTAAAAAAGCTTCCAAGATGTCCACGCGAAGCATCCGTAGATCCTCATGTACAATGCTAGACGCAACGATCTCATCCTGCATGCACGAACTGACATGTCAGTTCCTTTGATAATCATTCTGTTTGTGCTATCTATTTCTTTAATCGATTCTTTTAAGTTCACACAGCTTGTTGAAATTACTCTCATGATCCACCTCGAGATAATTGGGTCAATTTTTAAGCAGATAATAGAGAGTTTGGCCTAAATTTGGGCAGCATTTTCCGAGTGCGTAAATCCACTCGAAGATCTCTCCCAATTTGTTCCTAATATTATGGGCCGTTGAATCAACATGGTCTTGTCCGTATGATTTTATAATTCGAACCAGATTAATTTGCATGATCAGCTCCATGTTTGTCAATATCACGCTCAAAACAGTTGTATATTTTCATTGCTAAAATGAAATCTAATGCAAGGAAAAAATACAGCACTCAGATGCAATTCTAAAAATTCTGATCTACTTTATATAAGGAATTTACTGGGACTGTGAAATGTTAGGGTTTTTCCTGCCCAAGTCGTAGCTTGGGTGATTTTTCTTGAAGACCAACCTTTGACCTTTGGTTAGACCAGAGTTCTATATTTATATTCCCTTTCTTAGCCTCTTTGCTAAATCCATGTGTACTACAGTATTCATCTGTTAGTTCCAATAGAATCACTAGCAAATTGTACCATAGCCATTCTGGTCAGCATTATGCATCGCAAGCATTCATATCCGATTAAACGGAATTCACTGAGACTGTAACATTTATGTATCGGTTTTAAGAAATGTTTGCTTATTCATGGTTGTCTTTTTTGGAAAAGTATCCAGCTAAATATAATTTGAATTCGTCGAATGACTGCACAGCAGGTATATATGTATATAGACAGAAAGGCAGGCGAATGAACTGACGTACAGACGGACAGACGTTGTCATTCCTGAATTGTAATTCGCTGAGAGTGAGAAATGTACCAATTTAGAGAAATAAGATTTTGATTCCTTAAAGCTCTTGGGTGCATTTTCTTGAAAAGTATCCTAAACATATTTGACTTTAGTCCAATGATTGTCAACAGACATGCAAACAGACAGACACACAAACAGGAAGACAGACAGACAGACAGACAGACTGAGCTTTGTTGAATACGTGAAATTATGATGATCACCTGGTCACAGTTGATCCTGAACTACTTCGGGAACTCACTGAGACTGAAAATATCAGTTCAATGGTGAAATGTCCAATTTGTCATACCGAAATGAGAGTTTTATAATGTATGATACATGTATATAAAGTAGAAGTTGCCTTGGAAACTCTTTCAAATACGTAACTAGACTCTTTTAGCTGTAGTATGGTGACTAGTGACAAATTGGAGGGGGGGGGGAGGTCAGTGTCAACTGGTTTATATCGCCACTCCCGACACCTTAGAAAGAGAGTGTAGTACTGTCGTTGTGAAGAGACAGCTTAAAGAGGAAACAAAGTTTGCCTTTTTTCACATCGCATTCAACCAAACTCATTTTATAAAAGCTGAGGAACTTAAAGCAAGCCATGTAAGATACGTTCACTTGATGATAAATTAACAACCTGTAAATCAGTTAAAGACTTTCCTGGTTGGAACGTTTAAACTCCTGATCAGCCTGTACCCTGATACAGTATTTTGCTTGCACTATCACTCAACCGCTGCAATGGTGAATGTGACGTTATCCGTCTGTCAATGTTGTGTTAGGATACGACGACCAAGACTTCAACTCAGAATAACAACAACAAACCACAAGAATAAGATAACTGATGACTAATGTCCATCAAAGTTCACGTCTGAGAATGCATCGGAATCAGGATCTAGCTCATCCCTCGAGGAGGAAATAAAGCGACCATTCGAGAATGGGAGGTGAATAACCTCAAACGAAAGAGCATTACACGAGAGCACAAAGGTCACTATATTACTATACCACACAACAGTACTATACTACACAACAGTACTATACTAAAAAACAGTACTATACAGTGCGCCTGTGTTTGTAACCGACAACAACCCCATTATGTTCCTCTTTAACATATATACCATACCAAACCGAATTCCAACAACTCTTCTTCAAATTATATTTTGCAGCACCAAATTGCATCTGAGGGCATTAAAATATATTTGACCCCTCCCCCATGACACAAACAAACTCACACTTCGCCAGCTCTCCCAAATGCAAAAGTACCTTCCTGCGTCTACGTCAATTTCGTGCATACTGGTCAGATGGAAAATGATCAACCAGCAGATATTGGTTTTGTTCCCCTCCCCCACTTTACAAACCCTGACGCCGCCCCTGACACAAGGTTGGTGGGGGGCGCTGGGTCGGTCCAATAAGGCAAAAGGGGGCGGTAGATCCAAAAAGTTTGAGAACCACTGGCTTAGAGGCTTTTGCATTTTGGGCTTTATAAAATCCTATTATTATTATTATTATTGCTATACTTTGAAACCCAGCATATCAGTATGAACATATATAGGTAAAGTGCAATAATTCAGAGGAAACAGGTAATTGACAACCAACAGGATCAATCATTAAACTAACCAAACTTATAAAGTACAATATTACCCAAAGATGTAATGTGCAAATGACAAGGCCATCAAATGTAAGATTACTCAAAGGTTTCAGGAAATGCTTCTAAGTAATATTTGACTTTCTACCCCCTTCTTCCTAGAAGTGAAAAATTTGACCTACTTTCTGTAATAATCTCTTTTATATATTATTTTATTATCCCTTCCTTTTTCTTTCAGTACTAATACTGCAATCAGATGCTGTTTAAACCAGAGTTTACTTTCACCCCTTGCCCTACTTTCCACTCTTTCTTTCGTCACAACCCTGCTTTGTACCTGCCCCTGTTCCTCTCGATACATGACAGACAGATGCAGGAATACTGACTATAAACTTATAAAGCCCTTCGGATACATTGCCAAACTTGTAAAGACATGGCACGCCACGCATCTTGACATACAATATCCTAGGACAAGCGAAGGCTCCAAGCTAAAGAACCTGATACCAGAGAACAAACTAAAGGGACAATACAGGGAATATAACAGTATTCGTGACATAAAGTAGTTTTGAGGATAAACTGCCAAGTTTATTTTCTCGTAAAAAGTACTGAAAAATGGCATTGTTCTGGATAATAGTAGCTATGTATACATCTTTGCCTGTATGTAACAATCTGACCATTTTACATAGTATCATTAATGCTATATGTTGATGCTGGATAAAGTGATTGTTAGCTATAGGTAGGGCATAACATGCATATATATGTAAATTGGAGGCAGGTAAGAGAGGAGTAAAGTGAATTCTTTTATTTTACCTTTCTGTAAAGAGATTTAAAGCAATATCAGCTGGCTTCAAATACCCACCAATATATTGCAACTCAGGTTACTGTACAGTAACCTAAGTTGCAATATATTGTTGGGTATAGGACATATGGATACAAATATTAACCCTCAAGAACCCCACCCCCCCCAACTCTCCCAGTCTTCCACCCCCCCATCAACAATCTAACCACCCATATTGGTAAATGGTTTATTTTCTCAAATAACCGACCTTTATCAGGGCATTGAACTTGATACTAGAGTGCCACTAAAATCAAAACAAAACAAAGATTTTGATCACCCTGGAAAATATTTCGAACTATCTCCTCTAGGATGGCTTCAAATTGCTTGGAGATGCACACAGGCAGAAAAAAAGAAACCCCCCCCAAAAAAACACCTTTCCTGACGGAATCATGTCCGGGCTATTCAGTAATGGTTATAATTTATTTTAGTGAAACCCCCGAAGGCTTGGTGTCGTTGTTGTCTTTCTGGTGAAGACAAATACAAAAACACTTCCACGTAAGAGCACAGTTTTGAAAGCTCTGAGCCAAGTAAAATCGCTAAAGCTTGTCAACGATGCAATCAGATGTGTTTTCCACCACTCAACTGCATGCAATGCTCTCAGTTTGCTAAAATTGAAGCAGTCATTGTCAGAAGAAGAAAAAAAAAACTTAAGGTATTGATGTGAGGGTGAATGTAAGGACACCCTGAGATGACAGTCTATGTTTTTGTAACTAATATCTTGATTTGCATCTGAAACTTAGGCGGGTTCAACGACCAAAAGCAAACTTGTAGATATTGGCTTCAACAACGAAACCAAAAATGAATTTTATCTTCTTTTGAGGTGCAGGGGGAGAACTGTTTAGTGAGGGGGTACTGTTTAATTAGGGTAAGTGCTGTTTTAAGGGCATTTAGATGGTGATCAAGTAATTAGATCTGTCAATATGAGCAATTCCTCACAAGTAGCTTGCATTTAAGGACGAATCTAATTACCCATTACAACCCCCCCCCCACCACCCCAATTGCCCCCGGCTTGGTTTCTAGCTTTGAATTAATTATGAATCCCCCCAATTCTCTTTCTCGGTAGCAGACACTGTGCTCGTGATCATCGCCAGGAAGTGGGGGTTTCTATACTAGAAGAAAGGACGCGAAACTATTTGTGTCCATTGTGCAACAATTTTGTTGATAGCTACTGTATGGCAGCACCTCGTCTCTATGAACCCATGAAAGTCAGCACTTTATGCAAATATGAATATATATGAATATATACACATCTCTCTCCAGGCTATTATACAGTTACTTGAACACTGTCCTTAATACAGTCATAAAAAAGAAATCCTGGTCCAGCCGAGGTTGTTAACTTCATAACTGCTAAAGGCAACAAATAATATCCATCCATGCCTCCTAAGGACAACCAAAGTATAACAACTCTCTAAAATAATTTATTGATGTTATAAAAATATTCCACACCAAACTGTGAAAAATAACTGGTGTACATATATATATTATATATATATATATATATATTATATATGTATATGTTGTACAGTTTTGTGGAGAATTGAAATGGGAGATTCATCTTATCGCCTACTTCATGATCTTTGGAGGAACCATTATACCCCGAACAGAACGCAAAGGGGGGGGGGGGGGACAAAGGAGCTGTTGTTCA
>JAIPMN010011762.1:60819-74677 GCA_020650975.1 Apostichopus californicus
GATCTTTGGAGGAACCATTATACCCCGAACAGAACGCAAAGGGGGGGGGGGGGACAAAGGAGCTGTTGTTCATTTGTAGGTCAATTAAATATTTAGCTGAAGTATTAACACATACTTTTTAAGTTATAAAGAACCCCTTTACACTTGAAAAGTGTAGACATTACTTGCTCATGAATATTCATTTCACAGCTCAGTTTAACAAGTTTGCTGCATTTGCTGCATAGAGGCAAGCATGCATGCAAACATTGTGCAACTTTGACAAACGTCACCGACTGTTTCTTAGAACTCTGTACCTGTAGGATAAAACCACATATTTAGACAAACCAGTATAGTACAAAGGGTATTGTCCCATCACCTGTACTCACACATTCCATTCCATACCGTTTCTTTTGAGGGTGACATAAAGTGATATATATACCAAGCAATGAGTAATATATTAAAGGTTGTTTATATCAACGAAAAAGTTTGTTCATTTCCAAGTACTGTACTCAAAGGTCATCTAGTCATATTTATAGGCATACACTGCCTGCAATTGTAAACATGTTATAAATTTACTAAAAAGTTTCAGAATTTGAACATTTTTAACCCTCTATAAGCTTACTTTCAAAATACATACGAAGAAGGTCAGGTGAGTGATTAAATAGACTGATGACATCCATGTTCCATGGTGACAGTAAAAATAATTCCAAATAAGTGGGTATCTATGACCTAAGTTTAAATCTTCTCTTTAGCAAATTTGGATGGAATATTAGTGATGCTCTTTAAGGGAAATTTTATCGTCATCTAACCTTCTTAACAACTTTTATCATCTACAATTATAACCCTGAGCAATTGATTTCTCTCATTTTCAAAACTCACAGCTTCCGCAATTAGGATAACCGAATGAGTCAGCCAAGAAGACAAACCGGCTAGAGATGCCAGTTGGCAGACACAAAAGAACTTTTGGTGACTCAGACCGGATGAAACGGTTATCGATACCGAGGCAGTTCTTTTCAAACGCAACAAACTATGAATGAGAAACAGTTCAAGGTTACATTTCTTTATATCTAAATGGATTTCAATTAAATATCAATTTTTGCTGTAAAATTTCTCTCCCTCTGTCATAACTGTTAAGGAGAGATGAAAGGGTGATCGTCTTGGAAGCGTTAATAACTTGAAGTTCATTGAGTCACTGGCATCGTCGCCGATGAACGCAAATATGTCGGGCCCGGCGACGCTATAAACGAAGTACAATGTATCATATTTATATCAATCTCTCAATAAGCTGTTCTAGCGGGGTTTTATTTTCCGACTGAGCAATTACGACGTATTAAACTATCGATTCAGAACGACGTCTATCATGACATTAATGCTAGATATCACGACTGCGTTCGTCATTCTTCATCAGATATTAGTTTGAACAATTTCATGCCAAGATAAACATTGCACGTGACATGATAAAGAAAACAATAAGAAATCTTGAAAATATCAGAGAGCAACGAGATGGAGACTTGTTGAGGGTATAACCTGCAAAAATCATCTTCACCACGTTATTGCTATGAAAATATAATTAGAGGAGTAGGCCAATACTTCACTGATGAAGAAAGCTTTGTACAGAAATGCCAAGGACAGTGCATTAAAACACATTACACCAGCTACGAGTCGAATCAGTCGATGACGATGATATATACATTTTATCGTACAGACTATCCTCTTATTTTTAGTTGACCATATATATTGAGAAGGAAATAGAAAGTTGGAGCTTATCCAGCATACTGTAGCTGGGTCAAATGGATTTATCTATCATCCAAACAGATATACTTGTACCAGCAAGTTTGTTAGGGGAAGATCACATTTAATTATCAACGAAATAGAATAAACTGTAAAATAAGTTTGGAATCTTGATCTATATGTTATGTATATCTGTTTGTCTGTGTACAGCATTCTTCCTTATAGTATAATTACAATTTACAAGGGTGTATATTCATACTGTCAACAGTACTCAACGTACAACGAGTTACGCGCTATTTTAGGAAAGTAAACGAACAGCTCACATCCCAATCCAATTTTTAAGCATAGAGTTTTATTGATGTTATTTTTCCACACAAATCCTTCACAACTTCACTTCCACAGCCTTGACACTGAATTCTGACTTCCATATAATATGGTCCGATGCATACGGACAAAACCTGTGCACTTTTTGGTGTTAAATTCAAGAAGCAAACATCTGTTGCAATCATCAGGTGAAACATATAAAGCTAACTGTGATGAAATGAATATCTAACTTAATTGACCAAACACCGCAGAAATAATTGATTAGTTAGGTATCGATATCGATAAAAGGCGAGAAAAGAAGGCCGCCAAAAAAAATTTCTCTCGGGAGGGTTTGGAAAAGCCATCGAGTCCAAGTTAAAATTAATAAAAGAAACAAGGACTATTAGTTAAAAATGTTAGGAATGCAAACACGACTGATATGATCCATTTATTTCTGAGTGTTGCTATCTTGATTAATACCGAGTATAGAAACTTTTTTACAGTAAAGGAAAGCAAAAGAGGCATTCCTTAGAAACTTTTCATCACTTCCTTGATGCTATATACCATGATTAAATCTTTGTAACAGTGTGTAATCCATTCATTGGCTTCCCTGTTGTGAAGTTTCATATCAAATATAGATTTCAGTACATTAAAATGTTCTGCATTCCAATGAAAGAAGCATCAAAAGAAACATCTCCACATTAACCTTGTTTGAAACTCTATATTTATGAGCAACAAGCTTACCTGTCTGCTCAGAACCTCAGCACTCTTTCCTCCACAGTGTTTATGGTCTAGTTTTTAGCACTTTACACCCTCTGCAAATGGTCACCATCATTCAACAAACCTCATTCCTACATCTGAAGTGTCTAGAAGTGTTTTTTTTATTTTCAGTAGCCCTTGTTTTTATCTAAGTTTCAAATCTGTGTACTGTGTAGCCATCTAGACATCTTTCGGAATCCACAATCTTGTTCCTGCTTCTTAGCAAAATAAGTTTAACCAATGACATGATAAGTATCCTTTTCAAGTTACAGTATTAATATTAATATCGTAACATAAATTTCCTGTAGAACTTGCTCGAAAATCAAGTGGTGCTCAATTTCATTTTTCTCACAATTACGGTAAAATTTTGAAGCGAAGAATGTATACCAAAAACCAGGGCCAATATAATTTAAAATGTGAGATCATCAATAAAAAATTCCCCAAATATACTTGAATTGGGAATTAAATCTGGTGAGTACCCCTTTAAGTTTTTAATCTTAACTTCCCTCCGACGCAACCAACATATCCTTAATTAGTCGTGGAGAGAAGTTAGTCTTTGTATTGCTAAATGCAAACCATTTAGGAATCATTAAAAAAGGATTTCAAGATTTAATTAAAACAGTTTATAGACACTGAAGGGCAAACCTCACCATTAGTGGCTCCAGCGAGCACTTATCTAAAAATGCTCTCGGGTATTGTAAAAATTTTGAACATGAACTTAAGTATTATGGGAAAAAAATAGCCTACTGTAGGCCTTTCAGCATCAAAATTTGAAATGACAGATCATGATTTTAAGAATTTAAATATCTCTAGTTACCTTACTTCCTTTTCCTATGAAGCATATTGGTATGGTTTTTTTTCTCTTTCTTTCCTTCTTAATAAAGCTTTATATAAGAATTAATACTGTATTGCCCAAAACTTTGGAGACTTAAATGGCCGTAAAATTAAGAGGATACTTTAATATTCATTAATTCAAGATTGACAAAGAATGTATTGTTCAGGACAGAATAGGATGATCCAAAAGACAATCACCAAATTATGCAAAAAATGAGGTGGAAATTCATGAATGAAAAAAAGGTTACTAGTTCACTCTCAGACATGGTAGAACAAGAGTGTGAGGTTGTGAGGAGACAGGTAAGCAAAGAAGCAAAATTAATTCTTTAAGAGATGATCTAAATGTCCTTGACTTAAACCATTTTTGTTGCTCCCAGGTTTACCAAGTTATACACAGTTTAATTTACAGTAAGTACTGTAAAAACAGAAAGTAAGTGTTAAAGGGTGTGAAGACTCGCGCAAAAAGAAACGTCTAATGCCCGTAATCTGACCTAGTTTCGAATGAGGTGTAACAGAAGTGTTAGACACCACCATCGATCCCAGAAAATACACACACAGCTTGCTACCGTCGGTAATTAGACACTAGTGTACAGTCAGTACATACAGCTGCGGTCAATACCCACAGCACAGTGTACAAATGATACAGCGATAAACATCTCAGGTCCAGCTAAAGATAACAAGGTATCACGTTTCATTAACTGTCTGCATTTTGTAGCGACATGAACAAAACGTCACTTGCAAGCAACAGAAAGTTAACTTTTTCAGATGGCCGCACTCGGTTTGGGGAGAGTCTTCAATGCCTTTTAGTGACTCTAACCCAAAAAACTAATCTTAATATTCATTGACAAGTGTTTCGCTTAAAACATTTCATCATCCCTCAGAATCTTTAGATATATTTTTTTCAGTTCAAGTATGTTTACTACATGTTATATAATTTCCCTTCTTCTTCTGCTCCTTCACCTTTCCAGGGCTGTTTTACATCCACTATAGGTTCAATCTCTCTACACCCAGGACTAGAAAGGGGTACAGACAGGACTAGCCAGGGGTACAGACAGACAGATAGGGCATCATTTCAGTGACCTCATAAAGGTGAAGCCTGAAGGAACTATCTTTAGCTTTTCAAACTATTTAAATGTCTTTCTTTCAAAAGTGTGTTTACATTTTTATTGAACTGCTGCATACCTTACTTGAGGGGATTATAGGAGAGACTATATGTGTATGTATGCCTACTTTATGCAACTATCAGATAAACAGTTTGCAGCCATCCAGATTAATATTGATTTATTGGGTCACTAATAACAGATGTGCATCAAATATTTCACCCTTGACTTCATAGGATCTATAGTCTGCAATGGACCACACACTGTGTGATAACAAAAACAGGCAGTATACTATTTATTATCTGGGTATAGTAAAATTGTTAATGAAAATTTCTGCAAACTTTGGAAAACTACTACAGGTACACAAATTCAAATATGTGTAGTAGCCATGGCACATAGACACATATATGATACACTCATTCTTTTCAATATATTAGGAGAAAAATGAATTCGTAAACCTAAAACAGTGAAATTTAAGCATGAAATTAAGCAAACGTTTCATTATTCCCAGAACCACTATTGTACCATTTCATGCACTACAATGTCACTGAACAGCCCCATATAAAGCAACCAACTCTATTATGGGTGTTACCACATCAATGATACATACCTATCTCCACTCAATCCATGCAAACCACTTTAGCACATTATCCTCATTGCATTCTGGTCAATACATACTTTCTTCTTTCATGAAAGTTTATCAACATTATCAGAGAAAGTCTGGTTTGATATCTCCCCCCCCCCCTGGCACCCCTCCCCTCCCCATTTCTGGTCATGTTATAAATAAAGGATGCCTTGGAGAATGGTATAATGGCTAGACACTAATAAACCATGACAAATGATGCCCAGAATATTCTGCAGACACTTTAATACACAGGGAACAATATATCCAGTATCACATCACATTTTAGGCAAATTGCGATACAAACAAGTTCAAAGATGTATATATTTTTTGTAGACAGGAGTCATAGTATTTTATAAAGACATAAAAGCTCAGGGCCTTCAAAACTGCTCCAGAAAATGTTGAGCACAAAATATTATTCCCTGCTTTAATTATACTGGGTACTGTCCTTGGCAAGTTGAAGGCACCATTATTCAGCACCAGACATATCCCCTTATTGTCCATCTTTGGTTGTCACAGACACATTTCCTTTACATTAAAGCTCAAAGTCAAAACATTTGACTTTTATAATCAGTGGTAAATCTCCAAAACCGAAACACAAATGTGTGTTTTAAAACTGTGTGTGAGATTTCCTGTGGTCTGCCACAGCTGTGATGTTTCTTGCCAGGATCACAAAGACCAAAAAGTCTATGTTACTGCATACAGTTGTTGTAGTAACTCATACTGTCTAAGCCAGTAGTGCCACATGTTATATATATCTATACTATAGCTTTTGTAACCAAAAGCATGTGTGTGATAAATGCCATGCATATTGCTAATACATGGAGAGCAGAGGGGTGGGTGGGGGTGTAAATAGATGCAGACTACATCTCATATGGATCCAGTTTGAACCTTCCAGGAATCACCAGTGTCCTCCTACCCCTCTTCGGAGGAAGAAACCACAAAGCCAAAGGGCTTAGTAGTGTAGTCAAAGAGCAATGGTAGGTTTTGACTAAATTGCTATCAGTTTTATTTTATTTTTAAATTTCTAGTTGACAGAAATTTTTCTTTCTTTACTTTTCTTTTCATTTTCTTTTTTTTTTGTTCAAAATTTGCAGCTTCTGAATTATCCATTCAGTGAATCAGATCAATATTTTAGGTCAGTTTCAACATAATATATCAACTCCCCTAAACGGAAAAGAAACCAAAAGTCTCACATTTCAAGAGATGGTAATTAGGGGGGGAAAATGGAACAGCAGGGGTTTATATTCTTGACGTAAGGGAAACATAACTGAAACCCTCTGGAAGTTTGAATGATAAAATGGAAAGACAGTCTCACCACAGATGAATCATTATCTAAAGTACCACTTCCGTAAGTTTCAGTGAAATGGCATGCTGAGAAGTGTCAGTATTGTGCCCATTTACTAGCAGGGTAAAAATGCTAAAACTTCCTCAAAACTTGCTAAAAACTCACTAAACCTTTCTAAAAGGAAAATTTGGGGGGGGGGGAGATGGGGGGAGGAGGGATTGTTTCTTCTTCCTTCTCGTTTCTCTTAATTTATTCCTAACTGGGAGTAAATATATTCGTAGGTGTCCGTCAACTGCATGTTTTTCTCATATTGTACGACAACTTTCAGAACTACTACACGTGTCCCCAGGATGCTAACCAAACGGTGAAAAAACCCTCCTGAAAACCCACCCCAAATGTCCCCAAAATGCTTAAATAGTACTGTTTTTCTACTGTACACCAGTTAACATGTCCATACAATGTCATACCAGTATAAAGACCCAATTATGGTAAGAATAGATATATATTACACATCCTCTGATCATAAAACTAATGTTCATTCCGTATATATGACAGAGCGATACATATTTATAACTATTGATGACCTACTAATAACCTACAGTGTAGGCTGATATTAAACCATGCTATGTGCGCTACTACATGTACAAATTGATACAACTTCATAACCAGTATCAGGTCAAATTTGTTAATGGTCGTCCTGTTGTCCGAGACAACCAAATTTCTGTTCGGACAACCAAAAACAAAGCTTTGGAAGTTGTCCGACGAACATCTAGTTGTTTACATCAAATTCAGATGGGATTGTCAAGAACAGTACTTACACATTGGTAACACTCCCAACATTGATGTTTTATTCACCAAAACTGCACTTCTCTCCTACAGTGTACATATTGGTCTTTGCTATTTTTGCTTTCTTGAAACAACCACAGAGTACGGCTTGGTTGTCCATGGGGAAAAACCCCCGGCAAAAAAGAAAAAAGAAATCCTGAAAAATTTTCCCTGGGTATTAAATCTATTAGCATTGTACACACTGGCAATACATGTCGATAATGTCTGTATACAGTAGTAATGTATGCATGTCCATAATGGTAACCTTTTATCAAAACCTGGATTTATTAGTGTATTGTAACACTGCACTTCCATGGGATACAGTATACTGCTATTGTAAATATACCTAATACTGTATATCTGTACACAATGTCACATACATATAATGTATACCAACAGACATCCAAGTTTATTCGCTAAAGTTGCATGTTGCTATGTACAGAAGGTTATCTGCATTCAGTTTTCAAAATCCACCACTAAAATACATACATCGAGCCCTACATTTTCAGCTCACATTCTCACAGATAACCTTCTACTGCCCATTAATTTGATTTTAAAACTTCAAGCAGTTGGTTGTTATATCATTAATGAAGTTAGCTAACCACATTCAGCTTCAGGTTCACAACAGTACTTATAGTAATTAACTGTGTAATGTAGTACTAACTGCTGTGAATTTTGGGAGATTCTTCTTTTTGCTTTTTTTTTATTTTCTTGATGGCCAAAAAATAACTTTACTATGAAGCTTTAACAGCTTGTAACAGTGACAATTTTGTCTTGCATAGAAATAACAATTTGAGCAAACTGGGTCACTTCACATCTAAGACTAACATAGTGCTTCGCACAATCGGTACTAATTTAGAACCGCAATACACAAACTGGGAGCAATCCTAATGAAAAATACGAGACAGAATACTGCCAAAATCAAGAGGATACTTAGCAGCGACTTGAGGAATCTTGTTGCAAACTCTGTTATGAACCTTCGTCAGTTGCAAGTGGCAGGATTCGAGCAAGAAAACGCATATGAAAACATGAAAATATGTAATCACACGTGTTCCTTTCGAAATGGTAAGTTCGGAAGGGAGAGATAGTTTGCGGTGACCCGTAGGAGAGGTCAGCGAGGGCGCAGTGCTAAAATTATACCAGTGGCGTCTTGGTATACTAGGAAAGTGCATTAGTGTGGTAGGAGACAGGTAAGTTAGGAGTGAAGTAAATATTACAATTTGAGCAAATTGGGTCTGCTTATATCTGATACATGATGTGGGCTAACAGTACATGTGCGATCTTTGCAATCTTTGCCGATGTTGCCGATGTTGCAATCCGTGGTCCCCCTCACAATTTTGCAAGGTCAACAAGAGTAACTCCATAAGTTTTCCATTTCGGGAAACCAAAAAGCAAAATAAAAACAATACCTAGATTCTGTTGTTATTGCCTGCATTGCCAACGCACATGTAATACCAAAGCACAAAACAAGCAAATTCCAGAACAAAAAATTGTCACAGAGCTGTCATAATACCTATCATTTTTCTGTGCTGCAAAATTAATTTTTCATTCAACTTCATAACCACAATCAAATTGAAGATCGGAAATTTTATCCTGCCAACCTGAATTAATTCTTTCTTTTATCGTTAGACTTGCCATAATAATTTTCTGCTCTGACTGTCAACCATACTACATATGTATAAGACCAATTTGTTTTTATCGATTCTCAGAGTATAAATCTCCTCCCTAAGGTTTTCAGATCTGGGCCAAAGATCAATAGCTGTATTATGGTAGTTTAAAGAAGTTTTGTTTTGGTAGAAACTCCCAAAAATTCCCTGGACTGCTTGGGCATGATTTACGATACTTACCTGCCTCAACTTAACTATTGCACTTTCCCCATCTACCTAGCCTTATGAACTGAACGAAAAAAATCTAAGAACTTTTCTCCATGATGTATTAACATCATACTAAACTGTACCTCTTTAATTTTTCATTCCAAGTAATCAAGATTTATGTTTGCACTTTCAATCAATGTCAAGTTTGGGATTTTGCAGGTGACGATATTAATGCACAAAACTAACCATCAATCTAATTCTGATGAAAACATCACTGTTTGCTATGATAACTTCATAAATAATTCATAGCTTCAAGGGCACAAATTCTACAAGTGTTTTCTTATTAATCTATGCAAACAGTGATTTGAATCAATATATTAAGTTTGGTAAACAACTAGCTACAGTAACATGAGTATGTAACTTCTTCAAGTATTGATCTCCACCATGCCTGGTATCCTGAATATAGCTATAGAAGGAAATTTAGTGTACAGTGTATATATATATAGCCTACTGTATATATTATCACAGCAATCAACATGTAGGCTAAAACAAAGCATGTACATGTTTCTAGAACCCACAGACATACAGTACGTAACTTGTTAATCACAGTGCTGAACAAGTAAATAATAAATTTATGCTCAAGAAATTGGAAAGGATCTGGAAAAGCCAACCTAACAACTTACTATAGGAGGTGGTATCCTAAGACTGTAAAATGACATAAATGAACCTTTCAACATTGCTTAAATTTGGTTAATGAAATTCTAGAACAGGAAGGAATTACTAAACACTTGTAACAAACAGCTGGTCCCTCTGGCACTTTGATAAGTGCAAGGAATTTCCTTTAGAAGTTGCATGAACTGAATTTCATGCTGTCTAAGTCACTAAATATTCTTAGAATTATTCAGCCTTTCTGTTGACTTATTCTTGTAGATTCTCTCAGCATTTTCCAGGTTGGTTCTATATATTTGTACAGGTACCAGTTCTGCGAACTACGAGCCCTGCATGCTACATTTCATATCTCCCATTTAAAGTGCTCAACACAGCTCTGTGTATAAAGTGAGAGTGCATGTTTGTGTGTGGACAGGTGAATGAGGAGTGCAGTAAATATTCTACACCATGCCAACCCCCCATGTGCGACCCTTCGCCCTACATTCACACCTGCTCTTTCTACCATTGGGCTCCCCTATCCTCTCTGTTTGCCCATACAGGGAGCATACAGCTCCCTGATCGCCCATTACAGGTGTCAAGTTGTCGGCATGCATTCTGCCCAAGAATGAAAATTCCTCAGTCTAATCAAATTGCAAAATCCCTGCTCCAATGTCATGAAAACATCCGTTTTGTCATGAAGAGATGACAGCGAACAGCCCCCCACGGAACATACAAAGCAAGCAAGGACTGTGTATTTACCTTCACACAACCAATGTTTTGAGTTTCTTTATATTTGTTCACTGAAGATCAGTCTTATTAATAATAATAATCTTCTTTATAATATTGACCTTCACCACAATATGTCTCATCAATTTGACCTTCAAACAAGGCCTTTGAAAATGAGAGAGAGACTGTGCAGGAATCTTAAATTTTAATCCTGCTAAATATTAGAATGTATGTTTTCATTGGGTGTTTTCATTGGTAAAGGGTGATATAATCCTCGATAAACATTGCTATACAATCATATTGAATGAGTATATGCACAACTATATACACTCTGCCGTTATTAAATAGCTCACATGATGTATGCAAGATATTTGAGAAAGCCTTTCTACACAGCCTTGAAATGTTATGACTGCAAACACTAAAAGCACATTATAACCTTGTAAAATGTCAGATGGGGGGAGTCAACTTTCAAAACATTATTAAAATGACCATGAAAAGTGCAAGAGAGTGGTGATCACGCCTCACTTCTATTGTAATTTATTTCGGAAATGAAAAAAGTCAAAAAATTAAAAAAAGTATATATAACGTGTAGAGAATTAAAAAATAAACTTGGATATGGGGTTTATCAAATCATGAAACAAAGGATACTTATACTCCTCACCCTCCTCCTCACCCTCCTCCTACCCTCCTCCTCACCCGCCTCCTCCTACTCCTCACCCTACTCCTCCTCACCTGCCTCCTCATCCTTCTCCTCCTCCTCCTCACCCGCCTCCTCCTCACCCTCCTCCTCACCCTCCTCCTCACCCTCCTCCTACCCTCCTCCTCACCCTCCTCCTCCTACTCCTCACCCTACTCCTCCTCACCCTCCTCCTCACCCTCCTCCTCACCCTACTCCCCCTCACCCTTCTCCCCCTTACCCTTCTACTCCTCCTCCTCACCCTTATCCTCCTCCTCCTCCTCCTCATACAACATCCCTGGTTCCACTCACATTCCAGTCCTTCAGGATCCACTCCTTCAACACAAACAGGCTGCCAGTAAAGCTGTGGGCTATGTGAGCATTATAAGCCAGATAACTCACAAAAGGAAATCTGCATTCTGATACTGGAGTCAGCTTAATGTGAAGTTTGTAAACATTGACATTCTATGACCAGTATATATGGTTGATTAAATAAGAGGTTTAAAATATTAAATTCTTTCTTCTAGCATAATTTGGATCAATACCAAATCATTTTCAAGTCCTCATGATCTCATCTAAACGTTCGTCTGTAGGTAAAGATCTTCTTTCAACATAAGAAAGATTTGATGTCCACTCTCGAGTGTATATTAACCAACAGAACTTCCCAAAAGCTGTTTCTGTGGACTTTTTCACAGGAAGTATTACTGTTTAAAACAATACTACACAACAGGGCAGCTATCTCTAATTAATTACAGTGTCATGTGGATATCCCACCGGTAGGTATCCGTAGAAACAGTAACTAAGTGCCACATTGACACAAACCCTCATTAAAATGTTCTATACGACAGGGTGATGAATCCATCGCCATTAGGAGAGAAGGTAAGGAAGACCCTCAGTGTGACATCTTTCTCTTTCCCGGGACCCCTACTGTAAGGCTAGTTTAACACCAGATCGCTTTCCGTCACCCGTATAGGATTACTGTGGATTCTATCAGATTTAACGTTCCACTGGGGATCAATTCGCGAGGAGAGAGAGGCAGGCTCGATATTTTCACGCACACGTTGATAATCTGATTTGGCGTGAGTGACGACGAGCCTGGAGACAAAATCGGGAGATATATATATATACGCAGAGGACTGCCGAGCATTGTGTTCTGACACGAGATGGACGAAAAGGCACGGAAAGGTTAGCGGGTAATAAAACGACGGTAAATGAGTGACCTGAAAGGGAATTTGCTCTTCTAATCGAAGGAGATGCAGACTGTAGTAGCTCATCCTTCCTCCAGGCAAATATAACTGGGAGGTTGCGAGGGTTTATTTAATGGAATATCTCAAAGAGGACATTTAAGAGTAATATGGCTCATGAAACGATTAATTTAAAAGCTTAAAGAAGGGCAATCTTTAGGCAGAATCTCAAGTATTTATAATACATGCATGAAGCAGTCCAATGAATGAACAAAACTTCTAAGTGGAGTTATATATCATTTTATCCAGCTCAGAGTAAATTTAAAACCTGGATTATTTTGTCAAATTGGGATTAGAGGTTATGCAGAACAATTTGTGTCCCACAAGATTAATGTCATATTTTGTTTGGCTGGGAAAACTTTCCAGTTTATGGCTAATTTAATATTTTTCTAACAAGTGCAATTTTTACAGAATGTATTCTTAAGAATAATTAATGTTTTAATGGTCTCTTATAAACATTTCTCTGGCAGCCAAGATGTTTCCACTAATTTCTAACCAATTTATAATGTGCAAAATACAGCTCTAGGCCAAAAAAAAGGGTCTAGATAAAGGTAATCCATAATTGTTTGGGAATTTGGGAATTCAAGGACAAAATCATAACCTCATACTGTATGGCCTTGGCAAATTTCTGATGAATTATCAACATGACCATTACTTTCAGACCACAAAAGTCTAATATTAATATACTGATGTTACCTTGCTGTTGACCTTAATGGTCAATGTGTTCAATCATGACAGGTGGGATGGGACAGTAGGGGGGGGGGTGGTAGTGGTTTTAATTCATCTGATATCTTGTATTGCATAAATTTGTATTGCATAAATGGTAAAATATTATGCAGAAAATGCAGAATGGGTAACTTTCTATACAAATGTGACTATGTATACAGTAGCAATTTTATACAAATTGATATATGTTTCTATGAGAGTCAAATTTGGATAAACCTTCCAACTTGTGCTACATGTAATGTAAACATAAAATTATTCCTTGGTATGTCAGTAATCCAAAACCTCCTGGTTTGGATATTTAGGAGTGACGAGTGATGGTCATGGAGGGCGCACAGTCTTAAAGGGTTTACCATGGACATTCTAGGCACGGTAGAATGGGTGACAGGTTGTGAGGAGACAGGTAAGCGAGGAACTAAGTTAATATTGTAATCTGACTCTGGTGTGTATCTATGCTCCTAACACTGATACACCTTTTAGTCTGGGAGCCTGTCCCATATGATTTCACCCCATTTAGCCCAGAAGGTTTGACCCCTTAAAGTTACTAAGACCATCTAGGTCATTAACAAAAAAATTGTCAGCTCAA
>JAIPMN010011765.1:9978-20147 GCA_020650975.1 Apostichopus californicus
GGGGGGTCCGGACCCCCTGGACCCCCCCCCCCGGATCCGCGCCTGCATGCGTACACCAACTTCACCAAAGTCATGCGGCCTGTGTCTGTTTCATAATTCAGTTATTTATCACATGCACGGTACGGTACTACAATGGCAACATATGCTTATGGAACGCGAAAAGAGTTTGTCGATATGTACGACTTTTGTACATTACTTAAATATATGATATATCAGATTTTAGTTCAAACAGAAAGTATACTCTAGTTTTGACTTTCAGAAACGTCTCACAAATCCCATGGGATGGACTCACGCACCCCCTGGGGGTTCATGCACCCCAGTTAGGGAACCCCTGCCTTAGGACATTTGAGGGTGTAGTTTACATTTGTTAAGAACTTCTACGCTCCAACTGCTCGCCTACCTTAGTCTAATATGTCTATACAGTTGCTCATATTCAAAAATGGTTTCAACCACACGTCCTTTTGTTCGGCTCCCTCCCTGATCTATAACATGCATAAACCAGTTAGCTGCCATGGGTACAAAACATGGAACAACACATGCATGAACACGTCCAACAAGGAAGTTATTCTGCAAAGCAGGGGTGACAGTTCCAAGCATGCCCTAAAATGTAATTTGTCTGAAAATTAATGATACGGTTACAAGTAAACAGAGTGAACTAAATACATTATTCATATGTAACATATTTAAGGTCATGCCACTAAAAGCAACGGACAAGACGGCGGTGGGGGAGAAGTAGTCCGTTGCCAATCCCTACCACTTCGGGTAATGGTGTTCGTTTGGGTATGCTTCTCTAGTAACGTTTATTTTGTGATATGATATGTCACCTGTTGTGGAACTGCTACTGCAGGAAGCCTGAACATGATATGTCATTAAGTATATACTGTATACTGTATATATGACTTAAACTTAAAGCTGTATAAAACTAGACTTATAGTGAGTCTGTTCATACTCATTCCATAATGAGTAAAAGTACCAAAACAGACGGTACTCGAAGTAGTACTCTCCCTTATGGATTTGTACTCGCTATCGCACTACCGCGGTGCATTTTGGGTAACTAGCATAGATACTAGTACAAGGTGGATTATTTGCAATCCCGCCGAGAGGATTGTACTCGTACTAAGGGGAATGATTCGACTTGTACACGTACTCATACTGTTGTTAATCTGATCTACTGATGCCACTGGTAGTGTCGTTTACCATTTAACCCCAAAATACGATCTGGATCAAAAAGGCAAAAATCGTTAAGATTTCACTAAAATTGGCTTCCGTACAATAAATTCAAATTCTTGTTGCAAGTCCCGACATGTGAATACACAGGCAGCTAGAATAAATCCCCCTGTGTATTCAGATACACGGACACTGTATTCTCAGTTTAAACCACGGCGTGTCCTATCATGTACGCCCAACTAGACCGTTGGAAGATTACGGATTAAAAGACACCCAATACTCAGATCGGCCGATTCAATACCAGGTGTTTTCATCGACTTAAAACAGATCTGTTCAGAGATTGAGCATAAAAAAGCATCGAAAATTAAAGACATTAGTATCAACACAAAGGAAAAATGCTGTTAAGGTCATCATTATTGCCCGAATATGCTAGACAGTCAAGAAATGGTCACGAACTCAAATTTGAAACAACTTTCTGCCAAACATCTTGGTATTTTCCCGCCTCTGTGAGAGATTTCATGGTTTAATTATAGATACTCCGCAATATCTTGGAATACCTTGGGAGACCTGATCCTCCCTAACTGTATTTTTGTCAACTTTTTAGCAATTTTTAGCTTGCTAAAATTTGCGGCCAATACAGATGACCTTTTATTCTTTATCACAAAGTCAAAGGTCATCTGATTGATTGACTGCGATTGTTAAATAATAATAATGGCTTTCAGTTTGTGAAATATGTATTTTAGATCCTCCTGCAAGCAGGAACTCTCGAAGAAGCCATCATTTGGCTTATCAACGCCGCAAGCTGACCGAAGTCAGTCTCTTAGATTCATATTTAACGTCCATGATTATGAATTGTCAGTTGTCAACAACTCTGTAACCGGACGACATACATTAATCTTGGAGTGACTCGAACACGGGACCTTATGATTGAAGGGCACCGGCGTTAACCACTGAGCTAACACGTACTCCTCTCAAAAGCTTTATTGCTATAACAGAAGCTTTGTTGTCGTTTTGTTGTCAGTCACTCGACCGCTTTAACGAAACAGCGTCTGGTCACGTGATCTACATGAACACCATCGAGTCAACATTAAAGGTCAGATGTCAACTCATCCCACAGCTATCAACGACATTCATGCAGTGCAACTACAGAAATTGTTAAGAAGCTGGTTGAATTCAACACAAAAAGCATCGCACAATATTTCGTCAACTGGAACACAGTTTTCAGGCGTGATAAATGTTTGGTCGGGTGGGTCACATTTTTGATATTGCTAACAGAATACATCTTTCTTTGTTTGCTTGGTTCTATTTTCATTTTTTCTTTTCCTTTTTTTCTTTTTCTTTTTCTTTTTTTAATAACGGAAAACCCCATAACGTATGCCTTTTCCCTATATGTTGCTCCTATATTGCTCCTGAAGTATAGCTATACCATCGCTCATCACGTGAGCCTCCCTACCTCTTTTTTTTTCGATCGTCTTCTTTACACCATTTACCATTAAATAGTTATATTAAGCCGTTACGTGTACTTGCATCAGCACTAATAGGTCTTCAAATGTACCTTAACGTTAAAGTAGCATTGGAATATGTAATATTGTTTCGAGTTGAATTTCCTGAAAAAAATTAAAGATTATTATATATCGCAAAACAGCATCAAAGACTGATGATGATGATGGTGATGGTGATCTTGATGGTGATGGTGATGATGATGATGATGATGATGATGATGATGGTGATGGTGATGGTGATGGTGATGATGGTGATGATGATGATGGTGATGGTGATGGTGATGGTGGTGGTGATGATGATGATGATGATGATGGTGATCTTGATGGTGATGGTGATGATGATGATGATGGTGATGGTGATGGTGATGGTGATGGTGATGGTGATGGTGATGGTGATGGTGATGGTGATGGTGATGGTGATGGTGATGGTGATGACGATGACGATGACGATGACGATGACGATGACGATGACGATGACGATGACGATGACGATGACGATGACGATGACGATGACGATGACGATGGCGATGACGATGACGATGATGGTTATGATGATTAGTATTGTTATTATTATTATCTGGCCCTAAATAGATTATTTCAGTTTTACCAGGATTAAGACAAAGAAATTGAGATCTCATCTATGTACTAGCTAAAAAGCGAAAAACATTGCTGCTGTATTTCATTAGTAAGAACCCGAACTTGAAACTCAGCGCCAACCGATATATACCAGCATATATTCAAGAAATAGGGAACGTAGGTTAACACATTTGCTAATATTATATCAATACCCACCCATTCATTCATCTGTGTCATATAAGCAGAAAGTAATAGTAAGGAAAGCGAAACATCGATAATATGAGAGGACAAGTGGTGTAGAGTTACCGTCCCTTACCGCCACGCCCAACTATTGTCCTATATCGATAAGTCAAATCATCATAATATGAGTGATTTATTAACGTTACGTTGACGTTAAGGTTACGGCGATTGTTCTGATCCAGGGTGTACATAAATAGTACGTGTACTAATAACAATATCAAACCCAATGTCCCTTATAGTACACTGTACGTCGCCACAGTACCTGGGGTAATTACAAAATTGTTGGCACGAATGAGAATGAAGCATTTAACCATCTTCACACCAAACTAAAAAGCCAAAAAAAAATCACAATTTTACCAATTTGTTTTCATAATAGCATAATTCATAGCACAAAACAGGAATTAATAATCGAGGGGTGCACACGAAGTGCGCCGACAAAAAAAAAGTTTTTTTTGCCCCTGTTATTCTCACCATGTACCACTCACTAGACAAGCTTTCAACCCTCTTGTGAAAAAGATATCACATAACTGGCAAACATATTTCATTTTTGCAGAATCCATATATGAATAGGCCTATGATCTTTTGTTAAGGCTGCATTTGATAATTAATAACTCTGGAGAATTACTCCAAATTCCCTCTCAAGAGGTTAGGTATCTCATCGCTAAGAACTGTCCACGAGTCGATGAGGTTACAGTGTGCGTTATAAGGCTTAAGTAATATTGAGTCACAACACGTTTATGGCTAGCCAAATACCCAATAATTACATATTCAAGGTATTTCGGTCAAAAAACGGTAAATAAAAAATCCCGGTCTATCAACCGAAAATTCAGGTTTTTCAACGTTAGAACCTGGATTATCGCGCGGAAAAACGTGGAATATCACCGATTAACTGAGATAATCTATGAAAAACTTGGATTATCGCTTGAAATTCCAGGTTTGTCACAGATAAACCTGGAGGGGAAAGTAATAAACAAGTGACGTCACTGATCCTTTACTGACTCAGCACTATAGGACTCGGGGCCCATACGCATATACTGGTTATGTATATACTGGTTATAGTGTTTGTACACGTGTGTAATGTATATCAACGACGTTATAAAATAATGGCTACTGTTGAGAAGATCATCGAATCAGTGTTGTAACAAATGGTTGGGGGGGGGGGGGCGGGGTACGACTTTAAATATTTGAACCAGGGAGAATCGCGTCTTGTTCGGAAAATGACGAAGAAAAAAGGACGCTCCTCGAAGGAACAGACTGGTACGTTAGTATAGCCTTGGTTGGCCTAGTCTAGGCCTAAGTTAGGCATAGTATATAGGCAGTATAGGCTAGATAGGATTGGACGAAGAAAATTCACCGATAGAAGGCCGCTACTCGACGCCTGTCGGAATTTATGACGGATCCTCGGCCTTGGTATCATGCATACAGAGCTGAAAATACGCGGCAATCGAAATGTATGCTTACCGCGTGTACATATTCGTAGCAGACGACACTTGTTTACTTCATTTAAAAAATGTTAACATTTCCACTACATAGCATTCTGGTCAAAAGTATAGTACCCCTGTGACGGCATGTAGGACCCGAAGGCAGAAGAGCTTCAAAATACTTTATAACAATAACAACTAAGAAAGCTTGATTTCTCATATTTTGGCATGTTATAGTTTCTGACGTAGATGGAAATATTTGTTGCAAGTTTAAATGAAATAGGTCAATTGCCGCTTGACCTTTGAACCTTGTAGTAAGTATACATGCGTTTGATTCAAGGATTTTACTTTCGGATTAGATTAATTTAATCCCCGTCTCGTTGTTTTATCATTCGGATGTGAAACAATGTTTGCTCGTAGCTATCCGAAAGTTTTAATTTCATTCCAAAATACTCATACCTTCGCAATAAATATGCTATAAGGATTTTGATTTCCAATGTTAGCAATGTTGCTAAGCAACAAGTGTCAGTCACCATGGGAAGTTTTCCAGTCAAAAGGTTTGGTTCGAATTTACAGTTTAAGGATCATCTCGATTTCTCAATTTGTCAGCGTGAGAACCTACTTTGATCAGGGAGTTTCATAACACTCCCTGCTTCGTCGGATATAACGACAAATGCGTATAGAACACCAACATGTACAAACAGAAATATTCTTTCAACATTTCAACCAGAACGAAAAGGAGCCCGACGGGTGAAGAGAGGTGACATTATCCATCCAGGGCAAATTGGTTTATTTGTCACAACTCGGTGATGAGAGATAACTCAGCGATCTGTTGAGCAACCCAGAGCAGTCGAGTGTTCGATCATTTATTTTTAACCATGCATGGTGGATCCCAAAATGTTAGCTTGATAGAGTTTCCAAAAGATCTTAATATTTAGCCCCGCCCGCTCATTAATATTCAAATACTAGCACCAAAAACATCATAGATCATCTACTGGCCATGGCCAACATATGTACCACGTTTAACATCAATTCTGTATTTCCTTCTTGAGATATCGTGTTTACAAGCATAATCTAGCAGATTTCAACGTAGCTCCTCCCCTTCATGAATATTAATGATTCTAATACTTAAATGCCTGAAGCATGTTTGGTCTGTATATTGATATCTTCATTCCAAGTTTGAAGAAAACCGAATATTTAATTTGAGAGATATAACGTCTTCTGATTTTAACAGTAAGCCCTGCCCACTCATTACTATGCATGATAGCTCCACCAAAAAACAGCCAGTTGGGACAATTTCCTAATGCTAATACCTCTCTAAACTGTACATCAATACCATGCTCTCAAAGCACTGGTATTGACAGTACAAACAGTTCCTAACCTTGATCTGTTAGAAACATGATATTCATACTGCTCGTACTGACAATACGAGTGCTCTGAAGCGGGCATGACACTACAGTATAGAAACAATCGTCCCAACTGGGTGCCAAAAAACAACAGGGATCATCTACTGACCATGACCAACATATGTACCAAGTATGACATCAATCACATATTTCCTTTTTGAGATGTTAAGTCCTACAAGCTAGGGCGTCACATACACGCGCAACCACACACATACGCACACATATGCCAACTTGACTGCATAGATTCCAGTGGATACTAAAGCAACGGTACCAAACATGGGGGAACTTATTCCGGAGAACTTATTCCGGTGGGAAAAATGAAGCGACTCTTGATCTTGTCACTTCACCTTGGAGGTTTCGCTTACGTTGAGGTCAACATTATTTTTTTCCCTTGCGGGAGATGAAGTTGCCAAAATTCGTATCTAAGGAGTGCTAAAGGAGAAGGTAACACAACTATCATCAATAGTACATTGTGGTTGAAAGGCGTGTGATGAAGAACAAATAGCAATATATATGGGAAATGCTATTATTCCATTTGTAAGGTTTCACAGGTATAAAATATTCTTTCACACGCAGGACTAACGACTTTAGCAAGTCACGATTAACACACATTTACTAAATGGCTCTACCTCATAGATACGATATTTAAACTGAGATATCTCCGAAATTGAGTAAGTTTATTTTTAGATGTTCAACGCTAACCAAGCTTTACCACGTAAACTGCAATTAATGGCTGCTTCAGTCTCTGTTAATGCGCAGAGGAAGAATCGAGATGTGGAACGGGGACCATTCGATTTTCTCAGTTATTGAGGAAATGCGTTCCATGTCACCCCCACCTCACCCCACCCCACCTAAGCATCTTACTTCTCCCTCCCCCCACCCCTACCCTCCCCACCCCAGCCCACACCTTCATATATATATATATTTTGCGTTGTCTTCTCTTTGCCTCTTTCATGTAGATAATTGCCTATCATGGATGTTCAAGTACATTAGCCTCACTTCCATTGGCCTCCCTTCCATTAGCCTCACTTCCATTAGCCTCACTTCCTTTAGCCTCACTTCCATTAGCCTCACTTCCATTAGCCTCACTTTCATTAGCCTCCCTTCCATTAGCCTCAATTCCATTAGCCTCATTTCCATTAGACTCGCTTCCATTGGCCTCCCTTCCATTACCATCACACCCATTAGCCTCACTTCCATTAGCCTCAATTCCATTAGCCTCACTTACATTAGCCTCCCTTCCATTAGCCTCACTTCCATTAGCCTCCCTTCCATTAGGCTCCCTTCCATTAGCCTCAATTCCATTAGCCTCACTTCCATTACCCTCCCTTCCATGGCCTCCCTTCCATTACCATCACACCCATTGACATCACGTAAATTGAAGATAATGTTTCTTTAAAGCAGGGTTTCCCTAACTCCCCCCCCCCCCTCATGAACCCCCTGTGGATGTCAGAGTTGTCCACCAACCCCCAACTTTTCGAGACACGATCTGAGTCATTATTATACTATAATACACATAACAGCTTCGTAAAAGATCAAGTTCATATAGTGTAATATTGTAATGAAAACAAAACAAGAGATAAACAAATATTTACTTGGAAACTTCAAGATCAGATCACGAATTGTATCACGCATCGATCACCCATCACACACGATGAGACGGATGCTCCTGTTTTTCGATAGGTACGACTTTTGTACATTACTAAATTATATAATACATCAGATTTTAGTTCAACAAAAAGTACACTTATTTTGACTTTCAGAAACGTCTCACGAACCCCCTGGGATGGACTTGCGCACCCCCTAGGGGTCCATGCACCCCAGTTAGGGAATCCCTGCTTTAAAGTCTATCTCTATTACGATGTTTTTCAAGTCTTATAGATTACAATTAAAAGTTAGTTTCCCATTAAAGTCCATCCCTGTGAACAAAATATATCTTTCAAAGTTTGTAATCTATACCGATACATTAGGTCTACTTTATATGCTTAAATACAACACCATTGAAAACCTCTTTTATCTGCAAGTTCTTGCTTAAGTTGAAAGGCAGTCAATAAAAACTTTTTTTCAGTGTTCATTAAAATGTGACAACGTACAGGTGGTATGAATTCTTGAGAGGAACAAATCATGATTTTTGAAATAAAAAGACTGGCAAAACATGTTTTGTCCTTTAGCTAAAACAAATGTATCGTCTGCACACGTTTATCTGTTTATGTTACAGAAAGACATTCACGTCTACTTTTTGAATTTAGTCTATAATCTCCTCTTATGCTTGCAAATTATCTTCTTTTGTTATTTTATTTTACACTGAGCTATTAAGTAGAGCTAACTGGGGTTAGTTTGGGTCATTCTTTTTTGCTTATATATTTATGGGTGTTTGCTTCCCCATAGTTACCTACGTTATAGAACAGTATCCGTTTTCGCGCAACAGGTATATATCGTATCAAATACACTGGCATATATCTTCTTGATCAAATCAACCAACTCGGCTACAACGGCATCTGAGGAAAAGACCAAGGATCGCTGATTCGACTTTATCGGTCCTCATAAACTAAGCCTGGGGCGTGTGATGGTTCCCACGTGGGTAAATTACGACTTTTTCTCTGCCCGGGAAAGAAAGTTTAGGTGGGGGTGATTGACCAGTTTTTCAAAGTTCATATGGGAGTAACCTTAAAGGATGAGTTTAGGGCAGAATTTTAGTCTTGATATGTGACAGTCCAAGAAAGTAAAATGTGAATGAGTGCACTGGTTTTACAGCTGTGTTAGTATGAACGATGGAGTATGGAATGATAAATTGATGATCACGTCGGCCTCCCCAGTGCAAGCCTAAATATTAATGTTAAACCATTGTTTTCTAATAACTCAATTATAAAGATTCAACCAAAACATGTTCTTTTAGCTTCATATACACAATAGAGCATCCCTTCGACGACATTGAACATCCATTTGTCGTGGATAAATGTGCACTTGTCATTTTGAGACCTTAAACGTGTGGTTTTTCCCATCGAGTTTTGTATTGCAATGAGGACTGACCTGTTGGTCTGTGTAATAGTCCAGTCCACTTCACTAATTAATGAATCTCGGCTGTTTAAAATGTCATTTCCTCAAAAATAAAATATAAAAAAAAAATAAAAATAAAAAACTGCTAAGGTATAACAACCTGAACTGGTAGCAGTTTCATAACGATCTACCAAATATCGATATTAATTTCTTGGCAGTAATATCTGCAAATTGACATTCTTCGACAATACAGTGTTCGTTAGCAAAGGGGTGAGGTTGGGCTGCTAGATGGGGTGGGCATTGACTCTATCCCAGTAATTCACTAAAGATATGTCAATGCTACGTGGTGCACGGATGGCGATAAAGCTCTGATCTGTTATTTGGGGTTGTTCTTATGTTCTAATCGAGGGGTGCAAGGCACGTAACATCACTTCAATGTTTCATGGGTGTACTGATATATGACCACGATTGACCTCGCTGGTATATTAATAATGGTCATTCCAATACTGTATATATTACCAACGTACATGTCATTTATAGCGCGTATGCTTGTTTATATATTAATGCATATACTGGTAACGGTATCCACTGCAGTAAACTTGATTCAATCTCCGTTAATTTAAATCTGTTATTTTGGAAGGTCATTCTCTTCATATCTTCTCTTTCACTAGCCTAGTAACGGATCACCTGTCACCAGAATCCTGCTGTGAAAAAGTGATCTAATTTAGGAAAGATAACACCAACGAAATTTCGAAAACAGGAGCTGTCTGTGTACTATAGAGGAAACACATCAGCCATAAATATACCTCTGTAGAGAGATTGCTTTAACTGTAGAATAATCACATCTACATAGTATAATA
>JAIPMN010011766.1:2624-14479 GCA_020650975.1 Apostichopus californicus
CTAAAATGCAGGGGTTTTTTTGGGAGGGGGGGGGGGACTGGGCCAAACATAACTTTTGGGACTACATCTGGCCGTGAGGTAACCATGGCAAGCGTTTTGGTTGCATTTACATCCAGCCGCGCAGTTTATATGTGTGTATACGCAGTACATGCGCAGTGGGCGCATTGTAAGCGCTCATTCATATAGCTTTCGCTTGTCATATAATTTATTATATCCTGTTATTGAGTTATAAGTGATACGAAGGAGCAACGAAAAAAGAGTAATTTATTTCTAGATATTTCATAATGTTTCTTTTTGGTCTCTCTCTCTCTCTATTTTGTTATTTCTTCCTTTTAAAACTTTTTTTTCAAATATGATGCATTGTGTGCCGTAGTTCCGGGTCAGGTCAAGCAGGCGAATCGCAGGTATTTATGGTTGGCCATCACACTGATGAATATAGACAGACTAGAAAACACTTACTGATAATATTTCAGTGACCTCTTTTTGAATTCGTAGATTGTAACCAATTAAAAGGTGTTCCATATGTATTGGATATTGTTTACTGTTTATTGAGAGAATAGATTGGCATCTGAACCGTTAGCTTAGCTATGGGAAGGCACTATAATAGTTTTAACGGAATATATCAGATGAAGGCGAGAGGCCAACATGGGAATGATCTATACTGGTGGCGTTCTGCTGTACTCCATAAAAGGACAAAAGAGGGAAGGTTTCTTATACAGACACCTTATCTCAGAAGGATCATACCCTGTTGACATTTCAAATCTTCGTTTATCATCGCTGCATTCTAATTGGTAGAATAAATTTCAACTCTTTTTACGACTAGGACAGTTTTCGACTCGACGAATGTAGCAAATCATAATTCCGTGATAATTGGGCAATTGCAAAAGGTTATCAAAACAAAGGGGGTTGGGATGATCGTTAGGGGTCATCTTTTAATAGACACTCAGTGACTGGTTGACGATTGCAATCAGCTAGATGTTAAATGTCGTGTGAAAATAAGGTAATGGTAATGATTACTGGCTTAACTGTAGACAAATTTACTGTTTGCAAACACTGACATAATCATGTAAGATATGTGCATTGTTTACGAACGCTAACATCGTCATATAGCTGCATGTGCATCGTTTGCGAACATTAACATGGTCATATAGCTATATGTACATTGTCTGCGAACACTAACATGGTCATACAACTGGATGCGCATCGTTTGCGAACGCTAACATGGTCATATATCTATACGTACTTTGTCTGCGAACACTAACATGGTCATACAACTGGATGCGCATCGTTTGCGAACACTGACATGGTCATATATCTGTACGTACATTGTCTGCGAACACTAACATGATCATACAACTGGATGCGCATGTTTGCGAACACTGACATGGTCATATATCTGTACGTACATTGTCTGCGAACACTAACATGATCATACAACTGGATGCGCATCGTTTTCGAACACTGACATGGTCATATATCTGTGCGTACATTGTCTGCGAACACTAACATGATAATACAACTGGATGCGCATCGTTTGCGAACACTGCCATGGTCACATAACTGGATGCGCATCGTTTACGAACGCTAACATGGTCATATATCTATACGTACATTGTTTGCGCACACTAAAATCGTCGTATAGTTCACGTGCATTGTTTGCAAACGCTAACGTGGATATATAGCTGTATACGCATCGTTTGCGAACACTTACATGCATTCACGGAGCTGTAAATAAATCGAATAGGTAATACATTTAAGTAGAATTTGGACCAGGTGAACCAGGGAGTTGCTAGATAGAGCAACAGTTCCCTGGATGAACTTTGCTTAATTTAAAAAAAATCTGCTCGGAGACAATTGATTATCGTTTCATATTCACGTTTTGGTCGTTAACAATATAGCAAAATTTTGGCCAGCGCAAACTCGCTATCCTTTTGTCCATGGTTTATGAAAAAGGGTGCGACTTAAGTTTTAACATTTCCTCTTAAAAGTGGGGGAATAGCGGTACCCATGTAGCTTCAATATACATAGGGTAGGAAACCCATCGGTCTTCCTTCCTTGCACGCATGTATTGCAACTTTGAGGTTGTTTTGAGCTCATATAACCGAGACCTGTCGCTAACTACGAAGGACCCATGCAATGTCAAATGTTCTTACACATCACTTTACGTCAGTTTGGATTATCTGTGGTGTTCCGATAAGCTACCTAATACTGACAACCTCAATGTGAACACTGACATCAGCATCCTTGACTAGCATCATCGGGATAGATAACCCCTAACCCTATAACGCTAAGGGAATGCTACAAGAGATTTAACGGAAAGTGACGGTAAAGGTCTTGGTGTTTCTACGCCCACAGCGGCGCATCGCTTGGGGGCGTCTCGAAGTACCCTGAACATCGACAGGGTTTTCTTTTTCAACCGTGTGCCTTAGGCAAGGATATAGCTGCAGAGCCGGAAAAACGAGGAAGGTTAGCTAAATAGAGGGCTCTAAAGAAGGTGATAAAGGTTGTTGGCAAACAATGAAGATTGACTTTGACACGTAAAAGGGGGGAAGTTGATGGACCGTGCACCCTCGTGTAAATTGTTTAGTCAATGCAAAATTGAGATGACTTCAAAGATACATAATACACCACTCTGTTAAACAAAAAAAATATTACGTTTATAATTTACCTGAACGGCGGCATATTCTACTATTAAATGGCAGAGAGATGGAACAGGTATATATCAGTATAAATTTTCTCAACAAAATTTGATCAAACTATTATCCAAGTTAGGCATCTTAGCAAGCAACAGATATATACTGAAAAAGAATATATCTATATCTATATTTATATCTATATCTATATCTCTCTCTCAAGACAGCTGTATAACTGATGGGAACAATGCTTACATTTCATCTTCCGGCCATTTTGAATGATGAATTATGGGCCGATAACATACGCCCGCATTCCTTCACACTCTCCTTGATGGCCAATTGATAAACTTTTATCCCTCGCAAACAGACTGAAAGGGTGAGCGAGGAACGCCGTTTGAGTCTTTATCAAGAGTCGATGATACTTGCTAATGATAAGAATTCAATAAACAATTGTGAAAAGGTTTTATTTAGGTCGCCATAAATTTTCGGTGCGTTACTTCCTGGTAAAATTGTTTGTTAGTATGAGTCAAGGAGGGTAAATAGAGAGATAAAATAGTACTGACGGCGAGTCGGCACGCATGCGCACAATCGTCAACTGATGATAAAAGCCTGAAGAATGGTTTCAAGAATGTACGGATGCCAGTACTGAACTCCTGGCCGAGAGACTTGTAGCATGTACAGGTCCATGAGTTTATATATAGTTTAATAACAGAAAAAAAAACAATATGAACAAATATATAGAAACACTTTCACAAATTGTTTGTTCCAATTATAATTTTTTTTTAGATTTTTTTATATTTTATTGTAAAAAAAAAACGGCTTGCGTTGCCTTTATTTAGCGTCGGCAAGTCAATGCATGTTCGGAATCAATGTTGAATGCGATCACGTGAAAACTCACCATGAAGACCGTAAAGTTGAAAGGTCACACAAGATGAACAGTTGGACAATAGTTTGACTCCGAACACTCAGATCTGTGACTACTATAACATAAATAGTATTGACCTATATTACAATATTTGTAACAGGAAGAGTGTTTCATGGTCAATGAAACATTAATACACAAATCGACGTTTAAAAAAAAAAAGACTGGCGCGTAATATTTTCAGGTATCCTCATATAAGGAAGCAAGCAGGTAGGTTTTAGTGGTTCCCGTAAAGACAGAAAGTTAAATAAATAAGCCCAAACAGACCTTGTATATAGATGTCTCGGGTTGTTTAAAGGTTTTCAGTTTAAACAAACGTAAATCTGTGTGTCTGTGTTTATTCAGAGTGAAATAGCCTACGCTGGTTTGAGAAGTGGGGAAGCTTAGTGATACATGGTCCATTAGCAGACGTGAGCCTCTTGACATGTACGTCCTAACAGAATCAACAAAGCAATGATATTAATTTATGTGCTTTCATTGTTTATTTATGACTTAACAAAATGGATCTTTTGTTTTGATACATTTGACATCGCCAAATTCTTCATTATATTAGCGACATCACGACATTCATGTGGAATGTAGGATCATGTCAGGGATTCTTGAAAAGGACAGTGAAGGTCTTTAGTCATTATAATGACATGTTAATCATATGGTGTCAAAGGTTAAAATTCTCTCTGCTGATTGGTCGAAGACTCTGCACGTGTTCGTATAGACGCATGCACATACACATATACTCAATAAATACGTCTTCACTACACTTGACTAACTGTTGCACAGATTAGATATACACGATACGAAAGTTGAGTCATTTTTATCAGATAAGGCAGACAGTTTAATCCTTTGAGTTACACTTATTTAATTCTATAACGAAAGTGTCGAGCAGTCACACTAATATCGAGGTTGACAGTTTTTTTGTTAACGTTGTCAAATTTAGACTTTGAATTAGAACATTGTGTTTGTCATATCAAAATTGCGCTTCACTTTAGTTTTTCACAGTTCCCTTAGCCCCCCCCCCCTTCCCCCTGTTTTTGTCACACCCTGATCGAATTTCAATAGGAGAACACGCTTAAAGATGTGAGTGAATACAAATTAACGGCATAGTGGTTATGGGTTTACCTGGTTGACTAGATAAACAAGGACAGTTACCTTAAAAGTCAATCGCGTCTTCAAATCAAGTAATTTTTTTTTAACCTTGATAAATTTTAGCAAATTGAAAATAGTTTAATCAAGTTTTAGCAAAGCGATGCGGATCCAATATTCATGCCCACGCATGCGCAGTTTGTCGTTGGGATTATTCACAAACAACATATACTGAAACATCGTTTGATGAAGACGCTAACGCAGATTGGCAAGGCTGTACATAGTTCTTATATACAGCGCCAAAGAACAAAGTCCACCGGTTAGAGAAGTGCGTGGCCTTGCCAAGGAAGATTCACTGTTACCTTCAAAAGTGATGTGTTTTTCTGTTAGTCAACTTGACTTTTCGAGGTAACAAACCAGTTTGCATAGTAACGGACTGAATATCCGATTTCTAGGCGTGCTGAAGGGACCTTCACATGTGAAGGTTATCAGAGCTACAAAATCTCTTTCGAAAGTGCGACAGGCAAAATGTTAGTTGACTCACTGACCATTTTTTTCTTCCTCAAAATATTTGTCATACATTATTTCATAAAATAAATCATTTTTCTACTCATTCTACGATATTATTTAATACTTCTAAAGATAACATTGTGGTCTATTTTTAATAAAGTTAAAGTATCCAACTTTTACAAACGAATGTGCACGTTGGTCAAAATGACCGTTGTAACATTGGGAAATTAAAGAGTCAAACCTATAAGTTCCATATAATCATGTATATGATCATACCAATTTTAATGTACCGGCATCACGCTCCATGCATGGAACAGGACCGTACCCAAAGGTTTAATTTATTATTATTTTTTTTTAAGGGGTGGGGGTTGGGTGTAGACTGATGTCCTCCTGGGGAGGGTTCCCATTTGAGGAATGTTTTGTCTTGGTACGAGGGCTTAGTTCAAACTGGTCCAATTATTCCCTTCCTTTGTAACTACACTTATTTATAGTACAGGCTTCATAAATTAGAACCATTTGGAAGAATGTCTGCAAAATTTGGTGGGGGAGTGGGGGGGGGGGGGGAGTATACTGCTCCACATGTTACCTTACCAAGTTTCGCCATGTGTGCACCGAACACTTGTACATTGAAAAATACCGAATCTAACATATCTACTGAATCATATATCTAAAAGACATAGGCTATCCATTCAAACATAAATAAATAAAGCATACAGTACGTAAACATATACTACAGAGGGCTGACTTGACATGAAATAAAAGTCCCCAAAATGAAGTCTAGACAACGATTAACCTAGAAACTAGTAGAACTGGCGTTGACTTTTCACACCACCCGTGACGTCACCGTATTGATATATTATCGTTATTATTCACAATTTTAAGTTTCCTCTATTTGCATTCAATTTTCGTTCTGTAATCAGACGGAGGGGTGTTTGAGACTTGAAATTGTACAACGAAGTCTATACTTTTTGATTCTACGAACATCAAACAAACTATAATCAAACAAACAATATATATATATATATCACATGTGCGCCACCAACTAACCAAAGTATTTTAAAAAGTAGCAAATGAAACAAAAACACACATACACACACACAAAGGCCAAAACAATAAAAAAAAACAAAAAAACGAGAGCGATAAAGATGCGTTGATGTCCAAATTTTGTAATGACAGTAACTTGCGGTAGGTATTGTAAAGGGTCACTTGTCAAGGAGTCATTGATGCGCATTTTGTTTCTGTTTTTCTGCTTTGTTTTCAGAAAAAAAGAAAGAAAGAAAGAAAGATATAGTTCCCAAGGACACAGAGACGCTTCGTATTGTCCCATTTAATCTCAACATTGGAAAAGTACACAAAAAAAAAAGAAGTGATCTTCAAAACCAGCACGGGGATTATCGTCGCGTCATAGCGTCCACGGAGTATACACCCTTCAATTATGACTATATATGTCTATTAACTCGAATTTGTAACAATTCTCTGTTGGTAAATAGTTTAGGATTTACAGATTTCATTGTCGGGTATAATATACTGACAAATTAGATTGCTTACAGACCCCCTTATTAAGGAACTTGTAAGGCTTTTGTGTAAGTATACTCTTAACCAAAGGTCGACTTTGTTCGGTTCAATCAAGCCACTTGTCTCATTAAATCATTTTGAGTTTGACTGAGTTAGCACAAACAGTGGAAGTAAATCCAATCCCTTATTGTGGACGAACGAGAGATGAACGAACGAACGAACGAACAAGGTTATAACTGACATAATTATGCAGAGCTCATTCAATAAAATGAAAGTTACACAAAGAACCTATATACGTGAAAGGAGGGAGGCACAGTGGCAAAATGTAATATCGAAAAACAGAAAACTGGGTAAAAATGCCNCCCCCCCCCCCCCTCCCCTTCTCTCTCTCTCTCTGTGTTACTACACTGTCGTTAGCAAAATATTTCACTAAATATGTTATAGATATTTCACTTTGCTATTTATGTCAATTGTTTATGAAAATGCATACAATTGATGTTAAAACCTCCATAATTGTTTTGGGTGTTTTTCCTGACCAAATCAAGTGGTGTTCTCCAGGTGTTAATCACACGTTATATACACTGATTAAGCACACGATGGATTTTCATTTCGTGTCGTGGTGTGGTGTGGGGTTGGGGTGGGTTGTGCGTAAAGCCACAATACCAAGATCAGCAGTTTCATAATGCTATAAGGATTGCTTTGGAAGCCAAAAAAAAAACCCAAAACATTTTCGACAGTTTCCCCATGAACAGAAAAAAGCCAAACCAAGCGAGAAGAACATGGAAACCTTCCCAACTCAGCTTATCTCGTTAATGCCAGAGTGAAACAATAAGTGTCAATTCTGCTCTCAAATGGAGAGAAATAGCCGACGAGAATTACTGCCTAATATTTGGCTTTGTTACTTAAAAGATGATGTAAGCAATAAATACTTCGGCGGAGTGATAAGGATTGTGGCGGTATACGTGTACGTTGAGTGGCGTTCTAAAGTTAACTTTGTAGTATTATGATTATCATGATTATTATTATTATTATTATTGTTTTTGGCTCCTGACCGAGAGGCGATGTAAAGAACAGAAAATGACGGCCATTTAAACCCGTCAGCGCGACGCCGCCAGAGTTAAGGGAACCATTCGACGGCAACGGCTTCAGGTGGAACGGCCATAAACAACCAGGCTCTGTGATATGGTTATTAATAAGCGATGTTGACAACATGAAGAGGTCTGTTTAGAATCACATCGCAGGGAAACGAGCGCCAACCCAGAATTTAACCGTCAAATTGGAAATAAAGGATTCCGCTCAAAAATTGAGTTGTCTTCTTAATAAACACGACCATTAACTTTGGCTAAGGTCTGTTTCAACTGTCTTTAAAACAAACGTTCGATACCTATTTGTTATTTATTTAGATGTACGCCGTGTCAAAGGTCAAACGCTCACAGTTGAAAGTTGGCAAGGTAAATTGAGGAAGGGGTTATCAAGGTGACTTTCAATCACGTATTGAGACACATTATTCACGCTGTCTTCCCCTTTCCCGCGGTTGTTAACAACAGTGAGGAAATGATGGAACGTTGAAAATATATAAAGTATGATGATATCATTTCCACATTTATTATCTTTCACTGATAAGAAAGCTGGGCCCGGCTCGTTTAAATTTACCACTTTCTCATGTTATTTTGTGTATATACTTTTACTTACACCATATTTTCCGCAAGACAAGGACAACCAAAACGGCTGCAATTTTTCTCTAAACAAGGTATTAGCCATAAACTTTTAGAGGCAAGATTTACGATTTGAAATGCATTACATGGTAACTGGTAGCTAAGTAGCCACGTGAGAATTGAACAGGAACAAGTTAGTCATTCATCATGCATGCTTTACAATATACAAAAAGCCTGCTCACCGTATACACGAGTAAACGAGTGGTCACGTGACAGCCTGATATAATTTGAATGGGACGTTCGGCCAAACTTCTTATTCCGGGACTATAGGATCTCCTTACCGATTAGCTCCTGTACTTAAATTTCACAACATTTCGGTTTCAACATTTATTGTCAGAATTTTTACTTTTAAGACTTAATTTGCATACTTATGAATATGCAAAAATTCATACGTCAAATGACGAACTCATGCACCAACCGGTACGATTGAATATATATATATTGTATATATATACATATATACAGCGCCAAAGGTGAAGCCATGCAGTATACCCGCGCGCGTTTGCGCACGTACTCTTTTGACAATTGTATTTCTCTCAGCCTGTTCGTATACATTTAACGATGAAGCCAAAGTGCGCCTCCCTCGATCGATTGACTTAGCTGGTAGTTTCGTGAAACTGCTTTACAGTATTAGTTAACATGGTGAAAACAACATAGTTTTTTATCTTAGTAAACAAGACAATTACGTCAAAATCTAGACGCTAATTACGAATAAATGCCACGAATCAATATAGCTTACTGTTTCTTACAAGATGTAGAGATTGCATGAAAGTAGGTCTAGACAACCATTGCAGGGGAAGAAAAATATATGTTTATAATTCTAATACGGCCCAGGTATTACAGGTCGGCTTCACTTTCATTCAGTGGTGCATTATCCCTTATTATATGCATTATAGCCAAGACACTATAGTATATCTCTGGTTAGACAGTTAATCTCCAGTAACATCCCGCCTACATACGCATACACACCTACACATACACACCAAATCACGCACTTCATCAACTGTGCACAGAGACAGGATAAGAGTACTTTTGTATCCACAAAACGCGTTTGCCCAGTATGTGAATCACCAACAACAGTCCATGTGGGGAGCGGTGGGGGGGGGGTGGGGGGGGGGGTGAGGGGGAATGATTATTGTAGTTACTCTCCGTGATTGATGGACATCAAGTGCTTAAAGTGAGCTTCTTTATTATATATATTTTTTTATACATTAAACATAATCTTCAAGTAAGAGAACTATTTCCAGCTCGTGCATGGTGACAAATTATGCGAGTTGAGGTTAGCAGTCAACCAGGTGTGTCTGTTTCAGATCAGAATTCGTCACGTTCTACCTGTGCTGCCAAAACCACTGGGTCATTTCATCGCCTCGTTGATCGTGACGTGGGTATAGTCTCACTGCCATCCTCTTCGTTTTTGTTTGATTACACACCAGAAATATTTCTAATGTCTTCTGTTTATTTCTTTTTATTTATTTATGTTAGATGGAAAAACGCGAACATGACAGGTTATATACATTAAAGTGAAATGGTATTTTCCCCCTACCTCCCCTGCCCATAAAATAAGGGCCAATTTTTTGTTTTGGTTCGACTTTATATATACGTGTCCAACATAGTGTATTTGTACTGTTCCAGTGCTTTACAATTAAGGGATTCCAATCTGCGCCTCAAGTACCTTCAGTCCTAGGAAATGTAAGCGCATATCGCGGTACACAACGTAACGCCATTTTTTCGTAAAAACACTCAAATATATCGGTGTGAACTCCAAGTTTTACATAAATGCCACATTGACAAGATTTGTTTGCTAGTAATTTAGTTGAAGGGCAATTGTGATCAGATTAGTCCTCCCCCCCCCCCGCCCCCTTTTTCTTTATATATCTCAAATGGGGGTATATTAGAGCATTTCTCTTTATAATAGTCCGTCTTATGGTTCGTTGTCTGTCCGTATTTTTTATCGTTAGTATGATACTTCCTGGTACCTAATGTTAATTTGTTTTCTTTCTAATGCTTCGTCGAAATGTTTGGAATAATAATGCTTGCCAACTTGGTTCACTTTATGTCCCACTTCTCAATTTATTTTCTCGCTTTCCAGCCTAATCAGTTTTTTTTTATCTTTCATTTATTCATAAATACGAATGTTTTTTTTTTATCTCAGTTAAACCAATCGTAACAGTCGCTTTGTCATGTTTAGTTTTTCAATTTTTTTTTTTATTATATTTTTTTCTTTAAAGTCGATACGACCCCTTTAAATATTATTTCGATGAGATATGAAGGGTTTGATAGAGTGGGAGAGTTATGCAGGTCGGGTGCCGCATATACGACCTTAATATGAAAATCCAAACATTTTAGAGCCTTTATGAGTTCATTTCAAAAGTTTTCTTGCCTTTTTTACGACGTAGATTGATTTGAGATTTATGGGAGGGTGTATAGTAGACACCTAGATCGGGAGGTTAGGAGAAAGCACGACTGGCATTCATAAAACCAACAACGAATTGTAAACGGATCGACTGAGTGCGTGTGTTTAATACTTAAATATTTCAGTGGACAAGAAGATGAAGAAGAATAAGAACAGAATTGCTGCGGTCGGAAACACCTCTAGGGCCAGTTACAAGAAGGTGATGACGAAAGCAAACCAGAATCATGAAATGTGTCCAAACTAGCAACGTTAACACAGGACGTCCGAAATATCATAAATATACACGATAAAAGCCATGAAAGGGTGAAAACACACAACTATGTATTTAAAACTATATGACTGGAATAGGCTGTGGTGTCTGGCATGGGGCGTCTGGGTGGGGGGGGGGGTGTTTATTGTGGAAGGGAGAGATGGCTATGCGGTGGGAGTGTGTGATTTTACCAGATTATTTGGGGGAGGGGAGTAATTAGCATGCATTTTTGTTTCTCATCATCATATCACTACTGTGCTATCTAAACTGTAACTTTATTGATATGTGTTAACACATGGTCCTGACACATCTCTAACCAAATTAATTATTTGAATGTGCTCAATATAGCATTGATATAAATAATCGCAAACTGAATGGAAAATCGTTTAGATGGATAAATCGTACCCAAGAATGGATTGTTCATAATAACATTGCTGCTAATACAAACTGTGTTCAGGGTAATTGCATAAGATTGAATTATCGTTATACATGGTTGGTCTATTCGATTCCGTTAACTGTCATTACTCACCTAATCCTTACCGCCCTCTCACTCGCGACAAAGGAAATGACAGCAGTTGCCAATGAATACCTAACATGATAGTGTACAATCAATGGCTTAATTTATACTTAATACAAGGCCCACGCTGGCGATGATCACCATCATTTGCACTAACCCTTCAAAGTCCAGGCTGTCAACACCCTGTACTTTCGTGCCCTCACGGTGTTGCCAAGGGATATAGAAACACCGTCCGACTCAAAAACGGTACTACTGTATTATTAAACGTACATATTAACTAGAAACACACCGCTATGTACC
>JAIPMN010011767.1:0-14215 GCA_020650975.1 Apostichopus californicus
TCCCCCCCCCCACCCCTTTTAAATAGGATTTCAAAACTTTATGAAGTGAAAACCTAATAAATAAAATAAGGAATGAACCAAAGAAGATCCACCACACTGCAGCTAGCCAAACAAGTTGGAGACAAATCGCTATCAACAAAATCGAGAATTTTAAGTTTAAAACTTACTAGGCTTGGATTATGGCACGGAAAAATAATTTCTTCTGTCGTTTTCAACGATCGCTAATTTAACTGAAATAAAATCTCTATATAAAAGGTTATTTGTCTTTAAAAGTTATTGGATCCCTTTTTCCACTGTTATATGGAGAATAAATACCAAAAGTTACATGTTTTGGTTAGTTTTTCCGCCCAAAATCCAGCACCCAAAACAAACTAAAATATTCCTTACGACTAGGAGGAACATCTGTGTTTACTGCAGAGACGGAATATCTTTTCATTGCGACTGTAAAGAGTAGAAGCAAGTCATAAACTTTCATATTTAGATCAAAACAATTTTTACCCTTCTACCACCATGATGCCAGAAAATTTGAAAAAATAAAAAAAATGTGAAAAAATGTGATAGATACGTGGTATGAAGGAAAACTGGGCTGAAAAGTTCCTAGACATGGGAAGTTATACCTATGACTAAGCATCGGATGCACTTAGTCATTCGTGGAATCAAACCTGTGCTCTATAGATATGCAAATACGGATGGACACTTTTAATAGAAATGGTAGATGAGTTTGGAATTAGGACAGTAAACAAGTATGGAAAGAATACAAGGGTGACAGAATCATTTCTTGAAATTATCAAGTTTGTGATGTGAGGTCAGAAATAACAAGTGTGGTGCTTGAAAAATTTGTGAAGTTGATGGAACAGTTGAAAATAGAAATTTTTTCTTTCTTTACATGCATAAAGAAGCATATTTCTCTATAGTTATTGCATTCTTTCACAAATGTATTTGTGTTTGCACTTTAATAGTCAGTTTTGCAAAAGAAAATGTTTTCCCTTTTTTGGCTTTTCTCCTGGTATTAAAGGCATCAATTGTTAAACCAATTTTTATCATATTCATGAATGGAATTATTTGAATTATTATTAATCCATTATGGAGGACAATGAAACTATAATGTATCTTATTCCATTGTAAAAAAAAGAAACAATTGTTATCACTAAAATGTCAAACATGATGAAGTTTGATCTAAAGCCCTTTTTGAATGTTAAACAGACTGGACGATTTTTCATTGATACAATTGTTTCGCAGTTTGCTTTAGGAAGATTCATTTTATCACACATAAAAATAAATGGAAGTTTCTATCGTTAGATATATATGTACATCAAGAAAAAGAAGCACAGTTTTCACAAAGAATGTTACCTCGGACGAAGATCAATTTAAGCTCAGAAAGGAACATCTAACCATGATGCTTTATCTGGTGAAAGAAACTTCATCCAACTAGAAAAGATTGGTTTGATGACCAAATCTATCTAATCTATTTTCTTTCACCAAATTCAGCAAGAAATAATAATTAGACAGAGAAAAACAAAAAAGAATGAATGGAAAAGTGAATGATGAAAGAAAGTAAGCACTTCAAGGTTAGGTCGTCTGGATTGATTCAGGTTCAAATGATGGCTCAAATCTACTCAAAATTGTAAAGAAATAGCTCAAACAGGCACAAATTATGTCCACAAATGGACAACTTTAGCAGAAACTCTGATGTTTTTTTTTTGTTTTTTTTTCATTATCATTTGATCCATAACCAATCCAAGACAACCTTTGTTTGCTCAAGGAAAGTGTGACTCGCTACTAAATAAATAGAGACAAAATTGGTCTCCACCCCAAAAGTTTGAAAATTTACCAAACATGGTTCAATATCTTTGATGTCAAATGTCAAAGCACACAAGCAAATAAGAGAAGATGGTCTGATTACTGCCAAACTAATTTGAAATCTTGGAAAGTTCCTCAGAGAGAATATCATTAAAGGGCAAAGAGACTTTTGCTGTGGTTTACTATAACTGGCAGATATAAATGTCAAAATGTGTAAATCATTGGCTACAGAACATCATTGCTGATTTTGCCCTGTTGTGATTGTGATTTTATTTCATGCAAAGAGTGCACTTGCATTACATAATCACCCACCCACCCAACAGTGGATACGACTTCCAATGACTTCCACGTTTAGAACTGTTTTTTTCCCTATCAGGTTTACCAAGACTTGATAATAAATCCTCGTCGATAATCTATCACTATGCAAGAGATCTCATATATACAGGGAATTCCACAGCATTATCTCTGAACCTCCCCCTCCACCACCTCACACCCCCCCCTCCACATGGTCAAGTATGATCATCAGAATGTAGCTAATACTAAATAGAGCAACAAATTTATCTGAGGTACATGCTGGTTTTGATGTTTTTATTCTAGCATTTCAAAGCCAACTTGACCTTTGAAAGAGATCCTGCTACAGCCAAATTGATATTCAAGCTTACTTTTGTGCCATTTGACCTAGCAGACTAAAATTTGCTTACTTATGGATAAACAACCACTTTGATGGCAGCTAATTCCCTCCCTTGTTAAAGAAGGACTGATTTCGTGCAAACCGTTTTCAGCTCTCCCTGTTTTGGCTGTTTATTGTTTCTCTACAGCATTTGAAACTAATTTACATTTTCTTCATAATTTTATCAGAAGCTTGTAAGTACTTTGTTATTTTTCTTGTTTGCAAAAGAAGAAGCAGCATGAAATGAATATACATTTTGTTTAGAGTAAATCTGCAGAAATCACAGCAATCTTTCAAATTAAAAAGAAAATTGAAATTTCAAGCTAATTGCAGAGTAAAAATCTACTACCTTCTAGTTCATTCTCCATCCAAACCATTCAAAGTGATTAATGTGCAAACAAACGGCACATACTATTAATATTTTTCACAAGAAATGATGCAACAAGCAAAATTATTAGCCTATATTAAAACTCTTAATAAATGTAACAATCCCCAGTCCTGCTTCTTATGTGTTAAAGTAGCCTAGATAAATCAGTAATCAAACTTGTATGAAGCCTATAGGCTAAACTGTTATAAATGTTTGTCATGATAGATAGTCAAGAAGGTTCCTAATCACTTGTTTTACTACTGAAAGTTTTTACATTAAATTAAAACACAACATGCTGCTTTTTAGGGCTTGTTAGACTAAACCAGCCTTCTTACATTGGACAAAGAGTTTGAGAGACACTAAATCAAGACAAACTTAAGAAACCCTGCCGTTCTACAAGAGAAGGTATCTAAAAACCATCATCAGAAAGGTCTGCCTATGGCATACGATGAAAGCCCGAATGTTTACATATTTCCACTGACGGCACCTATTTCATTCATTCCCCCTGGTTGTTTTACCAGGAACTACACAATGACCCTATTGTTGTTGTTATGATGGGATAGAGAGCCAGCGCACACCCTTGAAGTACCCACTTGAGTGAAAGAGCAGTTAGTACACCAATACCCACTTGAACCTAGGAAGTTTTCATCAGTAGCAGTGGTCACATAGTTACCCTTGCGTCTGTTGGAGACAATCAAGAAGATGATGACGGGTAGGCAGATCAGGAACAGCGCCCATCCCGCGATGACCAAGATCACCAGCAGCTGTTGGGTGTTTGATTGATTTCCGATGCTGGCTTCACTCTCTGGTTCGGAAATAAAAGAAAATATATTTGAGAATGTTGTCTTGCACCCCGCATGTTCAACTATGTTTCGTTTTGGTCCCTTTTTGCTGATCGACGGTTTTACTTACATTTTCAATTATCGTTTTGTTGCTTTCTTTGCATTGCTTTCTTTGCATTATACGGCTAGACGATTCCAAATGATGAGTGAGGCATCTAGAATTGATATTAATATGCTTGATACTTTAAGGGTAAATAACTGCGAAATAACACATAGTCACGTTACTATGAAATACAAAAATTCTACTTTTTCAATTTGACTAAGATTGTGATGTTGATATGATCATGGAGAGAATAAGATTAAACGTTTTATTTGAAGAAAGTACCAAAAGCTACCTTGTTAATCATGATTTCAAGAAAACAAATGTTTTCCTCCGATCAATGGCAAATTCATTAATCGGGTAGAAATATTTCAGGAAAATGTTAAGGAAGAGCTCAAAAGAGACAAAGAAAGAACCAGAAAGATCCAATGTTGGCAACCATTTTGAATTTTCAAAATGGTTTACTAAAGGCAACTAAAGCTAGTTCTATTTTATTTACCTATCATCTACGGTTATTTATAGATCAGTGGGGGAGACCCTTCTTACTGAGGGCGCCATACAAGAAAACTGAAAACAACACACCACACAGATCTCAAATGTTCATACATCTACATACTATTCTCACCTCGGACACTTAAGCAATGATTAGATTAAGCAGCACTGGGTTTCACACCTTCAAAATTGATATTTATATGTTTATACAATGCCAATGTATCTTAATTTTGATACAAACTTATAAGCCAAATCAGTTCACAAACATCAACCCCCAGATCTTACAAACCGTTAGCCACAAAACTATAATTTCAAAATATCTAATATTAAAAAAAAAAAAAAAAAAAAAAAAAAATAATAACAATATTCAAAATTGATCTATGTTTATAGCAAGTTAGGTTCACACCGTTGTAAATACTTTCACACTGGACAAAACAAAATTCCTGTTGCTGCTAGATTAGTGACTTTACCAAACAACTCAAATTAAGTCATTAGTGTGGGCTACGTGTGAAACCCAGATAATTATACTTCCACTTATAGGACCTGTAGCATTAACGTCAGTAATCTTAAATAGTAACAAATAGTTTTCAATTGAGACGAAATTGGACAGACGTACGTCATAATCAGTCTCGCTAACAGCGACATAATCCTTGACTATTTAGCGTTTTCAACCGAGGGATATTATGGATATGCACTGAAGTGAGGTACACAGTCTATATCAAACTGTGTTTGAAAATAATCAGAGAATCATAATTCAGTTCCAAGATCTTTTTTCATTGTGAAAAACTGACAATGCAGACAGAACGAAACTTTTCAATGAGGCTACAATTATCGATGAGAGAAAAGAGAGGTGTGTAATACCTCCTCATCTCCAACCACCCCTTTCATCCTCCTTGTCATAATCAATTATACCGTGGTTATACATCGATTTCGAACTGGAAAGCTACAAAACATATTTTTTTTAAAGATGTACAAGTGGCTACCATCCAAACAAAAGTGATAGAGGCCAATTTAAATACTTTTCAAATCGTTCTAAGTTTAATTTGAAGCCATTTTCTTTTTCTAAATAGCTCCACACTAGTTTGCAAGTTACTTTGAACCTAGTGTACAAAGGCATAGAATGGTCCTTAAGTAATTAATATCGGGACTTTGTGACGAACAGAAGAAATAACTGTCCTGAAGCAAACTTTCTCATTTACAAAACCAAAGAGTCAAACAACACACAAACACACACAAGTTTTGTACGCAAAATCTCACCGTAAACAACACCGGATAGCAACCTTTGATATGCAAATGAAGGTGTGGAATTCCAGACACTAGTGTGTAAATTCCCCCAATGGGTGAATGTCTTTCTTTTTCCAATTATCAATGTAAATCTTTGTGGGGTTTTGTTTCATTTGCCCTGGGACATTTTTACACCACTGTCCAATTTGCAAAGGGAAGTTTTTCTTGCGACAGAAAGTTAAGAAGAAACAGTTTTTCAAATTGATGTGTGATTGGAAGTGAAGGATGGAAGGAGGTGAGGGCTCCCCGCCGGGAGTTTTCCTGTGATAGAAGTCAACCATCATGTTATTATTTTCGTGCCTCTCAATAGTACCATGTGCATAGATGTGTTATTTTCTATTGCTGTCTGTAAAAGAATTTATATTTTGATTTTAAAACTGTGTCTGATTTAGGCAACGATTTCTGAGATTGCAGAGTGATGTGATAAAGGAGAGTGGTATTATAAATGCAAATGTATGTAGAATAGCGAAGAATGTAGATTGAAAATTGTTATAAATTCCCAGGTGTCAACATAGGGATCACAAGCCCACAAAATATGACTCATCAGTATTAAAAACAGCCCATTCACCAAACAGCAATAACAGGTGGGATAGGAATGGAGTGAATAGACGAGATGAGGGTGGGGGGAGAAAGGAGGGGTTAGGGTGGAGGCACCACATTGGGAAAGGGTGTTGAAACCATGAAACATGAACTCCAATTATTCTGTACAGCAGTGAGATGCAGAATCTCTGTTTGATCTTAATGCTTTGGTTACATGAGTTTGAGAAAGCAAATGTCCAAGGTTATGCAGTAACATACAAATATTAACATTTCTGTTTTTTTGTTTGTTATCTGTTTGTATGGAGCTGAAGGTAACTTTCTCTGGTGAGAGTTCACTTTGCTGGCAAAATTGGGAGGGGGGGGGGGGGCACAATGTGATTTGATAAGGAGGAGCACCTCTGGATAACCGGGGAAACAGCATTCAAGAAGCAAACACAAAACATTCCAATAAACTTCACAAACCTACATTATCAAACATTTATACTTAAATGATAACATTAACACAGAAAATTGAACATTCATTCGTACCACACAAATTAAAAAAAAAATATTAAGTACACACTCATAGAGAGTGGAGGCGAACATCAAGAGTACTCAAGAGCACAGTATATATTAGTACAGAACACTTGACAACCCTTTCACAACTTCATGCACATTAACAGAGAGCAAACACATCTCACGATTACGACAGTCTAACCAAACAAGAATTAGTCAATAATAAGACATACTTCACATCACAAGAAATGAAAAGATAAGAAAAAGAAGAAGATTGGAATAGAAATAGTCCGAGGGAAAAAAACATTTTTGAAGGAGAATAGTGCAATGTAACTGTATTCCTGTTACAGAGCAGGTTTTAACATCTTGTGACTTGTTCTTTATCAATTACACTAAAAAAAATGCTTTTCCAGAATTGAAGAAAAACAATATCCTTTCCTGTACACTACAGTAAATGAAATTCAATGAAATATGGTTTCTGACAGTTTTTTTCCTGGAAGATCAGACATGTAAAACTGAAACTACCAACAAAACTATCCCAGCTGCAAGCTTTCAAACAAGATCAATTTCGGGGAATTATGTCATAGCTGTTATTAAACATATGCAGAGGGAAGGAAAGAGGGTAGGTTTTAAAACTAGGCCAAATCTGTGAGGTAAACAAAATGGTAACAATTTGATTGAGTAGTGTTTTTATTTCACTGCACAATTTACATCAACCTTTTTGTGAATGGCTTTTAGCCCTCGTCTTTACCTTACAAGTAAGACAAAGAACTGATGGCAAGTATGGAAGAATGCAAAAAAAAAAATTATTGCATCTTATTGTGAATGAATATGATGCTTTGATGGAGCTTTCAAAAGATGTTTTCTTTTTATACGCAACACACAGACCCCCCACTCCACCCCTCCCCCCCAACAAAAACCCCCAAATGGCTTGAAAAAGAGAAAATGGATGATGAATAATGATATAAATCCATGCAGAAAAGAAAAACGGGTAACCCAAATATGAATGAAAAGATGCATAGGAGAATAGGTCTAGCATTAATACTATGGATTGTGTTAGTAAAGAACAGAGATAGGGACAGTAGTAAGAATATTGGCTGTACAATACTTGTAGTTTGTGTGCATTGTGAAGACTTGAGGCTGGCAGCAAATTCCATGATGGAGCAAAAGAGGGGTGATTTGGGGGGGATTTCAGCTTTAAATGCATCCATGGACCAACTGACTTGTCCGAACTAACTTCCACTATGTACAGAGATACCTTTATCTTTACTGATAGGGTGTTGGTTAGTTTGCAAACTCGATCCAAGCGTCATGTTTCAAACGATCATTTCTTTTCGAAAGGTACACACTATGGACTATTTGCATTTTCGTTTGACATCTGTCTCTGAAGTCTAAAAAGTTGGATGTTCAAATCAAAATGATATTGAACTTGCCATTACCTTTAGCTCATGTGAATCTTGATGAACATGTTTAGTTCTGCAACTGAGAGGATGGGAGAGAGATTGGGATGGGGGGGTTGGGAAGAATGAGGTAGGGAATGACACACTTACTCAGCTATCCCAAGCTGCCTACAAGAAAGAGTTAGTTGATAGGTTGTTGTGAGTAAGATATTAGATGAGGAGAGATGCATTGTTTGTTTTCAGTAATCTTCATTGCATTATAATGTTGAGAGAGTGAAAGAAGTTTTAGTTTCTGCTGGATGAGTGTGGGTGGATACAGGGTACCCTTGAATTTTGGAGGGCTTACCGGCCCCTATGTGGTTGCTATCAGGGTCATTTGCTGAGTTTCCGCTTCCATTTGGTATATCGTTACCTTCCTTTCCATTGCCTTCTGGATGGATCGCGGTAACCGGTGCGTCCTTTCCAGGACCTGGTGTTACGTAAGTAAGATGAGGAAGAAAATGTGTAAATTAAAACAATGACGCACGCAGCATGAGGCGAGACCCAGGGCAAAATATGGACAGAACATAAATCAGTGTTAACAGAAGAGACACGATAACGTAAATAATTAATAAAAACATTCAAGCTATTGTAAAACAGTCAACATAAGATGATGGCCAGATGAAGAAAATGAACACAAAAAAAACCATGACAACTATTGTACCAACTCGAGAATAGAATGAGAAATCACCACTTGAAGCAAACTTCCGGTGGGAGAAAAGTTTCGAAGCAATGACTTCCATGTAGAACATCTACAAAATATTTGAAACGATGGCTCGGTCAGAGACACAATTTTTCTGCATTTACAACAGGGCAAATAAGTATTCTTTGTCTGATGAACTGAATACATACAAACATGACGATGTCATTAACATTTTGATCATGTTTAATAACTGTATAAACCACAAAATCACGAAAAATTACTATGTTATTAACAACGCACAATCACTTGCTTCAGAGCCTGGTAAACCATTTCAATATTACAAAGGATATCAAAGCTCCATAAATATTCAATATGACACATGTCAAATGAAATTAACATACAGAAAAATATAACATTTATACACCATTTATCATCAAATGAAGAAAATTTGGAAATGCGTTTAACTAGTATAAGATTAAGATGGCATTATGACAATTGTAAGTATAGGTTAGTAACTTTATGAATATGCACAATTTATGCAAATCAGCATGAGGCCAATATGCAAATATATACCTGGACCCTGTAAGATCTCAAGATTAAACAAAAGAAGATATATGAAATGAAGAGAATAAATAGGGCGTTAGCTTTGAATCAAAACGAGCTAGAAAAGTTAACGAACAATCATGTGGTGAGTTTTATTGTCAGAATTTGAGCGAATATAGAAGTATGTCAGTAAATTAGCTTATATAGAGTAAGTATATATAGACAGTTGTCGTGGTGATGAGACAGTTTGAATGATGCCACAATGATAAATATCACTATATAGCAGTAGCTCAATCCTGAGAGGGTAACATGTACTATCATATCACTACCTAATGGGTGTAATATGAGATACGACGTACACAAAACGTGGTTGTGAGTAATTGGTTAAGAGGTCTGTGACATCGCAAATGTAATGGGAAAAAAAAACCCAAGCAGCATCTCTCATGATGCCGACCGGATTAGGCCTTCCATTCCACTGTTCACTTTATTCAACATCTCTTTCCTCCCATCTCCTGCCCCACCTCCACCCATGACACTTCCTCTCTCCACCCATCTCCCGTCCTACACCCATGACACTTCATCTCTGCCCCCTACCTCGCGCCCTACACCCATGACCCATCCTCTCTTCATCACTCCAACACCAATCAATTAAATACTGCTCTAGCCTCTAGGTATTTAGCGAGTACAAATAAGCCGTTGAATTGCTGATAGTTCTTACTTCATTAATGGATTTAGAGACAAGCAATGCCGGATGGCTACTAGTTGAATACAATGGCTACTTTCATCCACTTGTCTTTTAGATATTGTAACGTTTATTTACAAAGATTACAATTGTTAATGTTGAATCAAGATGTCACAATTACAGGGAATACTTTTGATAACGCTGTCGTCGTCGCTGACACTGCTGCAGAACAACGGATAACGTTGTTGCCATTAAAACCACCTCATCAATGGACATGTGTGTTGCTGCCTCTTCAGTGTATATGGGTGTTGCTGACAGTGATGGCTGCATTAATGCAGCTATATGATACTGTCCATATTTTGTTGTTTCAGACACGACTGTCGCTCAATGCGATTAAATGGTCTCTTTCACAACTAATAGTTTTTACGGTATCTTATCAGGAAGATGCATCATGTGCATATATTGCATCTGGTACTGTATCAGGCCAGCCAATGGGTGAAATTCACATACACCACTCAACACACCTCCAATATATCAGATTTTGAAAGGCTCCTTTAAAGGACCCTTTTAGATGTATTTCTTAAAATTTGTTGACACTTTTCCCTACTAATTTACATACCATAACTTTGTTAGTGTACCAGACAAGTTTCCTGCTTGATACCGTAGTGTTGAAAAATATTGCAGTTTTCAATGTTTTTATTCTATGTGGTTTATACCAATGCTAAATGTAACTGAGTAATGTAATGTTGAGAATTGAATTGAATCAATATAAGCAAATAAATTGCAATTACTTCTCTTCAGTTAGCAGAGGAAAAATCTATCACATTGTCTTACAGTGATCACACTTTCCAAATTGATAGTAATACTTTGTGGGTTTTAGTCAAATTGTTCACCAGTCGCAAATAAGCTGAGCTTTCAGTAGACAAGCCTATAGTCACAGTACATTTACATGATTAATGCGGTAAGTCTACACCAAGTATATATCATAGCAACGATTTACAAAAACTGACTGGCTGATGAAATGTGAGAATCCAATCGTATTTATTACAATTACTTGCTCATTATTAGGAATTTTCACTATTAAGTGGAAAATATCTATAGTGATCAATTGAAATCATATTTTGAGTGAACAATAATTTGTGGGGCCTCGCATGTATGTGTATATATATATATATATATATATATATATCAGCTGCTAGCAGCCATTGCTATAGGCGTTTCCCTTTTATCTTGTTTTTTTCTCTAATATTGAAGAATAAAGATATTAATCTGCCTAGCTAAGAGTCCTGAGGCTGCCTCCATATCATCTAGTTTTCCTATAGTTGCCTATTTGTCAGTTCTTGTACAGCTTATCATATATCTACACTATCTATCCCTGTAATATGCTTTGAATAATATGATATGGGAGCACTGGGAATATGGTAGCCATGTGTTCATTACCATGAAAATTTATGACCAAACAGGGCCCAAATTGTGAAGATTTCATCTAATATGGATGAGTAAGGACAATAAAACGTAAACAAGCCTGTTTAATTGTAAACAATGAGGCCAACCAGAGTGTTCATAAGCCAGACTAGTAGCTGTGTGTGTCTGTGTGTTACTTTATAAATTGTATCAATCAACAGGAAGAATGATTGCACTAGGGGGGGGGGGGAGGGGTGACATGGCATGTGAGGACAGATAGAAATAATTCTATAACATGACAAACAGATTGAGGTGGGGTTTTAGTTTTCTTATTTTATCTAAACAGCTAAAAGGTGTTACTGTCTCTGCAGTCTGAGATATCCAGATATATTGTAAACTCAGTTGTCAGTTGCCTAATGCAAACAGATCACATGTAGCGGCTGCTCTATGTAATAAACTAAGTCTATTAGAGAATAATGTACACAGGATGTGTGTAGGTGGACTACATGGGCAAAATTATAAAGTCCAAAATAGCTTAATTAGTTTCCAATAACTTGCATGTTTTTTTCTTAAATGCAACTTTGGCGCACTTACTGGTAAATGATGAACTTAAAAGGAAACTGTGAAGGGGGTGGAGGTAAGGGGAAAAGTAAGTTTTAGACTGTATGGTACTGCTATACCCTTAGGTATAAAACTGTTGTTTGCAACGATAGCATTTGGTGACTAAACCAGTTGTAACTTGGCGAACGGAGGGGGAAAGAGGGGGAGGGGCAAAAGTTGAGCATAATACCAAAATATTTGTACAACATCATAGGGATGAGGAGGGGCTCAAGAGTAGTGCTGCACTACTGGCCATTTTCATTACAACTTCCCTCCCATATTGTAATAATAACAATGGACTATGGTGCTGTTCACTTCATGAATGGTGAAATAAATAACCTGCCCCATATTCTAGATAAAGGCATTGAGTATTAAACATGCAGCATAAACAGTCCCGTCATAATTAGATAAATCTGTTAGTAATATACTATACAAGCATTTTAAGATATATCGGTTTTAATTGTTGTCAGTAATTGGTTAATGCTTCTTTTTTTTTTAATTTCATATTAATTAAGTCAATTAAGTTATTAAATAGATCCCTTTTTGGCCTCCCTACCACACTCTTCTTCCCCTCCCTCTTCCTATCACTCCCTTTTTGATTTTTTGGAATGATTGCATACACGTAATGTTATCAGTTATGTTCCTGTTTATACACTAACTGTATTCAATAGAAATGCTTCTAATCGCGACCTACTACCAATCGATAGCCACGCAACAATTTCATCTAAACCTTGTTCAAACTTTGACACAAAGCAATCAATTTGTTGCTACCCTTTTCAAGTCTCTAAGTTTAACCCGGTTTTAACAAACTTCTGCAAATATCTGCTATCATGATTGACAAGAAAATGGTAAAACTAGTTATGTTAAAATATAATTTCAAAACCAGCTCATCAGAGAAATAACTAATTGACATATAAACTACAGATGAAAACCTCCCAACAACAGCACTTTGAGGTCTGCAATACAAATCCTCATAATAAATGAACAAAAAAACACCAAATAACAGTGAATTTACAATCAACCTGTGTTATTATTTTAAGTTCTCCACAGAACCATATATACATGTGTTTAAAAAAACCAAACGACCCCGGATTAACAGATGAAAGAACAATAGAGACCTGATGAACTTTGACCTCCAACAGTGATGGGTTAGTGTGTTAAATGAATGAAACATTTCATTGTAAGAGGAGGTTTTCTTGTAACGAGAAAGTTGTAATCAGAAAAATAAATATTATAATGTAGCGGAAAATTTAATGTCACCATATTAATCACATATCATGAAATAATATCTTCAAATCATGCAAGAGAAATTTCAAGTGTCCGGTTGACAAAACGTTGAGGATCAAAACGGACTTGATTACCAAGGCGCTGATTAAACTTTTTCATTTTCTGACAACATTTATGTCGATGTCTTGGTTTAATCGACCACAACTACAGTTGTGGGAGTGATAAAAATCATCTAGGTGCTTTCAGTCTAGAATGCAGACCTGCCTGAAAATGTTCTGGTCGAATCATTACACTAGGTTTTTATACCACAAACTTTTGAAATGATTATGAAACAAGCCCTATGTACTGAACCCACATCTTGTCAATTATCTTCACCCATCTATCCTTCTTTTGCTTCCCTTAACACTTTTCAAAAGATTTTCAGAATACTTTGAAGCTGATTACAACAAACTCTTACAGATGACTCACTCCTCTTACGTAGAATAAAACGAGGGAGTTACAAATACGTGCTGGGCTGGGGTAATGTGTGCTGGATACGGATAGAGGTTAAAAGTCAAGCCATGCCAAGCATAACGATTATCTACTGTATGCAATCCAAGAAAGAACAGACAAACCAAACAACAACTCCAAAATGGATTTCGATACAAGATAAATTCTGAAGTCGTCGACCGAACTCAGCTCCCTTTTCCAACGATTGGAAACAAGATTCATATTCACTCTCTTTATCTGTCATGCAAGTTTATATGATAGTAATGAAGAGGAGTATGTATGGTGTAATTATAATATTGAGAAGAATTGAGGCATTCAGAAAGTGCAAAGATAGTAGTCATCTTATAGCAAACTGAGGTAGTTTTGAATGAATCTGTTTTGGTTAAATTCTTCTTCTTTAGAGAGTACACAGAAATTGCAGGTACTGTACTAATCCCCTCACCAATTTCCCTGCTAATAACAAAAGCAAAATTCATCTGAATATCTGATGATTGTCCAAATGAACAACGATTTCTACTTATCATCGCAGCCAGGGAGGGACTATCTTTGAACCGGCTTGAACCCACCCATCCTCCCTCTTTTCTATTCGATCCTCCACATTCCCCCCCCCCCCCTCCGATACAAAGTCCGATAAAAAAGAAGAGCTGGCCTTTATCAT
>JAIPMN010011768.1:0-12894 GCA_020650975.1 Apostichopus californicus
GTCAGTCTTCTACAAAGAGCTGTGGTAAGTAGGTTAACACTTATTTGTAAAAACCGCAAAGCATGCGATAGTTACCACCAAACAAGAGAGTTCACACTAATCTGGAACATGGTCATACAAATAACTCATCACTTAGTGTACTTTCTGATCCTTATTTAACTGTGACCACATTGTTTAAACGTACTAATTGATAATTTTGTTAGTTCAATGAGCCTGCAAGAAGGTTGTTTTTCACAATATATCTGTGACCTTGTGTAATACAAAAAAAAGAAAAGAAAAGAAAAGAAAAAAGTACTTTGTAGCCATAGTGTTTGTTAGCTGTTGAAAACTAAAATCTCAAACATCTAAACAGGACCTCATACTGACATCAATGTCATTGTCAATATATGAATCATCAATTCTGATAAAATAATTAATAAATAATTCAAACAATTAGTTATCCATATGGAACAGGATAAGCTTTAGCTGTTTTGAGGAAGTTGTTGAGCAGCTAATGACTATCTTCTATGGCCCAAAAAAAAAATTAAATAGCTTGGCTATAATTCAGTGGTTAGGTTTTTGCATATTATTTGAAGTTGAAGCATTTGTTTTAATCACAAAGTGCTAACAATCGCAAGATTCTGTGTGTAAGTATTGCTTTTAGCGTATTCATTTTCAGGAAGCCTTTCTTCATTTTGCTTTGCAATACCAAATGTTAATCCTCCTTCCTAGTCCTTGGTGATCAAATGGAAGTTGTAAAATTGTTTAGGTACTGTGTGACAAGCCAGGCCTTGTTTGGGCCATCACATACAGTAGTAGTCACTGCTGGTCTGTAGAGATAATCTATCTTGCTTGATATCTAGACTCGCCTGATTGCTGCAGGGGAGTTTGCAGCTGCTGCAGGTTTTCCTTGTCACGATAACAATACTTGGGGTGAAACACGTGAGAAGTGGAAAAATGTTAATGTATGTATTTTAGATCCTCCTGCAAGCAGGAACTCGCGAGGAAGCCTCATTGGCTTATCAAAGCCGCAAGCTGACCGAAGTCAGTCTCTAACATTCATATTTAACGTCCATGGTTATGAATTGTCAATTGTCAACAACTCTGTAAGTGGATGACATACATTACTCTGGGAGTGACTCAAACTGGGGACCATATGATTGGAAGGCACCCGCGTTAATGATATATATGTACAATTTTACCTATTTTTCTCTCTGTTAGGAGCTGTTTGGAGTGGATGGTAACAGCAAGGGTTTTTCACTTTTCGATTCTGCTACATGGTCCGAAGCTGATCTGTTGTTCAAGGATACCACTGAAACTCTTGGCGAATTGAGTTCTGACTCCTACCAAGACTTCTTGGGAGATGAATACATAGAAAGCCTTGATGGTAAGCTCAGCTTGTTGCTGCATCCCAGTCTATACTAAGAGGCATTCTGGTGGCCGCTGAAGTTTATTTGCAAAAAGAAATTGTTTTCTGAATTTTTTTTTTCATATTAATAATAATCTATTTTTTTAATGATAAGAATTAGTAGTTATTTCATATTACTTTTTATACAAAGCTTACACAACCACAACTGTGGGAGAGACCTGCAAGGGCTTATGGATTACAACTTGCACGTCGGTTGGCTTCCAATTAAACGTTTAACTCAAATTTGGAATCTTCAGAATTTTGAACCTTTAGATTAAATCCACTTCCTCATAAGCATCTTGTCATATTTGGAATTATTTTGTGAATGAGTCAGGCAGCAGCATCATATTGTACTAAAAATATTTATGCTTTTCTTAAGTTTAAATGATGTATCCCCCCCCAACAAAACAAAAATATCCCCCCTAAAAAAGAAAAGTAAGGTAATTCAACATGGCACTTTGACAAAACTCTAAATACATAGAAAAGAAAAAGAACATCATCACCTAAGCAACACATGCCAAAGGTATCACATGTCTTTGAGGAAACATTAAGAAGACTCAATAATAACAGGAAAATAAAGCCTTTGAAGATCACCTAGCAGTCATGCATGACATGACACAGCACCTACTGTACTACTGTACTACTGTGGTCTACTTAATAGGAAGGTTCATGAGAGGTAAGCCAGTCAACGTAGTGTTAAACATTCTTATCAATCCCCAGATCAGTTTATACCAACATGATCATAAAGATACAGCATATATATTAAAAATAACTGAGGAATTTTGTTTGTTTTGTTTTAATGATATGTGTAACAATGTCTGCCAGCAGAATGTCCCTTGAGAGTGTGTTACCGCATTGCTTGCTGCAAAAAATGTCAAGAGCCTGGCTTACAAGCTACATTTTATTTTAAACTATTCTTTTGTTTCTTGAGTCGAATTGACATTGCACGATACTGATTTCTGTCAAAATGAAGTTAATATATTTCCAAAAAGCAAAATATCCTGTTAAGTTGCAGTAACTTGTTTATACAGTACAACGATAATAATTACAGATAACTTTCTGTTCAACTCATGTTATATCTCCATTAAGCTAGTAATTTTATTAAAAAGTTAATGGTTATTAGGTGTCATTAGGGCTGATCCCCATCAGGGGGGGTGCAAAAGAGGTGGAATGCAAGTGTTGCTATGCACTTTGAAGAATACTTGTCACTGTGACTCTTCATGAAATGTATTTATTTAACTGTCATTATTTCCTATCTGTGTATTGTATATTGTTGGATTGTTTTTATTTGGCAGGTCTAATGGCTTGTCCTGACGGTACTCTCAGATTCTGCACAATTTCCGATGGTGAACAAGAGAAGTGTCTCGCTATGATGGATAGCTTTTCAACAGTCGGCATAACTCCATCACTCTCTTGCTTCCCTGCATCTAGTCACTCGGATTGCATCATAGCAATTGCAGGTAAAGGAAAATTAAAGTCGTTTTCTCGTTTGAGAAAATGCCTGGATCGTAGCCGGAGTTAGGTCTTAATAGGACTCAAAATACAGTAGAAAATGGCTGGCCCAGAAATGTCTGAAACAAAAATGCTGTAATTAAAGTTTTCCACGCTTTTAATGTGCCATTGTAATTTAACCTTCACATTGCATACTATTGTGTTATCATTCTCTGGGATTGTATTGAAATGTTGACATTAGAGCTTCCTGTTTATTATCACAACCTGGAGTAATATTTCTTGCCGGGATGTTTCCTTCCCTGCTGAAGTATTTCAAGTTAAATACTTCCTGGTTATTGTCCAATACATGGTAATTTCATAGCCTTCACTGCTTTGATCGTTGGAACGGTACATTTTAAATGACAGATCATCATACTGCATACAAAGAGAGTAATAAAACAACATAATTGATCAAAGGCTAGACTTGGCATACTTGTGTCCTGGAACAGTGTTGCAAGTGGAACAGACACCATGTCATGTGTGAGGTACAATAACATGGTTGCTTTTCCTTTCCTTAGGTGGCAATGCTGATTTGGTAACCCTTGATGGAGGTGACATCTACCAAGCAGGCAAAAATTATGGGCTTGTTCCAGTGATGGGTGAAGATTATGGTACAGGTGATGCCAGTTATTGGGCAGTGGCTGTGGCTAAGTCTGACACATCATTCACAATCAATGATCTAAAGGTAATTCTCTAAGAGTATTAACATCAACTCTTGGAAGTTTTTAAAAGAATTTCAGGGAATAATTTATCCAGTAACGCATCACAAAATGGTCAAATTTTATAGCCTATGTTTTCACATACGGACGATACTACTTATAAGGGACAAGATTCAGAGGAATCATTTGAAGGCTAAATTATTTCCTGAAAATGAAAGTTTATAAAGTTGAAGATGGATTGCTAGTTAGTAACCAAAAAAAAGAGAGAAAGAAATGTTAGTGTGAAAATATTATTTATTTTTATTATTAATAGTTTTCTTATTTTTTTATTTTTGATGTTTATATATTTTTGATGTTTATTTTGTGCGTGTAAGTTTTAATAGGTTGCTATACTATTCTATGGAACCATTAACCATAGAATAAGCATCCTGCAGTTGACTAAAATGTGACTACTCATATTGTAATTGTTTCTAACCTATTAACCTTTATTGTATTATCCGGTGTGTTAGTACTGTTGCTAATTGTTGATCCAAATCGAATTTAGAATACCACAACTCTGCTATTAAAATCAAGGAACTCATGTATGAAATCCTGGTGTTATTAATCTTGCCAAGATATCACCACCTTAATCAGGAATCACTTTTGTTTTTGCAGATTTGTTATGCCAATTTAGTTGTTGCAAAAAGCCTATCAAGGTCAAATATGTTAAGTTAGATCTCAGCAGGATATCCTCAGATGGTAACTGAAGCTAAGACAAACTGAGAAAACTCTTGAGAAATGCAGATGCTCAGACAGACTGACTTCCTTCCAGAGAAAGTGAATTGCATGGTTAAATTTCCCAATTTCCTGCATAATGTCTGGCACTATCTAAACATGCTTGAACATTCAGTGCGTCCTGCTATTAACTAATTGGGCATTTACATCACAGCAGTTGCTTAAAGTTTTTGGGACTTGATCATAAAGGAACCTGAACACTTGCTGTTCTTGTACCACACTTTAATAAGCAGCTTTACATAAAGCTAAGTTACTTTGCAGTAGAATTGGAAGAAGCTGTTTATTCTTAAATTTGTGAGGGCACAGGCTTATTCCACTCCAGCTAAAATATTTTCTATTATAACCACCACAACACAACACAATCACGAGAAGCAAGGCGACGTCCATTTTTACCCCAACTTTTAAACCCTTCACAATGATTGAGCTTAATGGAAAAAAAGAAAAAAAACGATTTCCAAAAAACTTAAAGATTGTGTCCTGCAACTGTTTATTGATGGTTCATTTTCAAATTGTAACTAATGTTTTATGATTTCTAACTACATTTTAGTGGCCATACAATTGATTTGATAGTACATCCAATTAGTATAATTTTTGTGGGGTTTACGATGGAAGGCCTTCACAGTGAATTAGGGCCAAAGGTATATATTTTTCTATGGAATGCAATAAGGCTCTCTTATGATGCAAATATTTCAAGTTTAGTATTAATATTTACATGGTCAATTGGCTAAGGCAGTGGACTTGTGATCTAAGGTTTGCAGGTTCGAGTCCTGGTCAGATCATTGCAGTGTGTCCTTGGGCAAGGCACTTTATCTCCATTGCCTCTCTTCACCCAGGTGTATAAATGGTGACTTGCGAGGTGACTTGTAAATATAGTTGCGTGTGCCAATTTGTGGCTGCACCCTATGGGAAGTCCCCCAAGGGACAAATGGCTGTGATGCACTGTGGTGCTCCAGGAGGAATTGATTGAATTGTGCACACTTTGGTGTGTAGGCGTGACAAGTTACCAAATGACCAGGGTTAAGTACAGAGCGACGAGACTTTATTTTAAGTTGCGCTATATAAGAACTGATAATTATTATTATTATTATTATGGTGTTTAATTCTTTATCTAGGGTAAGAAGTCCTGCCACACCGGTATCATGAAGACTTCTGGGTGGATCGTTCCTGTAGGATTCCTCGTTGAAAATGGTCACCTAACTGTTAAAAATTGCGATGGTGCAGCAGCTGTTGGTATGTGAGATAATTATTCATGTGCGTAGCCAGGAGGGGGGGCGAAGGGGGTGTCCACCCCCCTTGACAATTTTTTTGTATGTTTTTATGATATCGCTAGTAATTTCTAGCTTAGATGCAACTAACAAGGCCTGGGAAGTGCCATTTCCAGCGATCTGGGAGGCATTTTCAGCTTAACTTTTCTTGTACACGTAGCACCAACTCATGGTGGCGCTATGCTTAGATAGTTTTCAATGCAGAATCTACGGCTCTGATAGTTTGCCTACAGGTTCACCCCTCCCTTGGCCAATTCCTGGCTAAGTCCCTGTTTGCACGTCTGTGAAATCATTTGGAATCTGTTATGAAAAACAACTGTGGGTGGCCACACCTCAAGAGATTTGGAAGGCCATATTCCAGGGTAGTTGTAAGATCATATCCCATAAGTTTGGATGGGCTTATGGTAGAGATTTGTAAAGCCTTCTCCTGGAAATATGTAAGATAATATCTCAGAAATTTGGGAGGCCATATTGCACCGATTTGAAAGGACCAATCTCAGAGGACTGAAAGGCCGTATATGAAGAGACTTGGAATGCCTTGTGCCAGAGATTTGAAAGGCCATATCCCAAAGATTTGGAAGTTTAAATCCAAGAAAATTGTTAGGCCTAATCCCAGAGATTTGAAAGGCCATATCCCAGAAGTTTTGGAAGGTTAAATCCTAGAGAATTGTTAGGCCTAATCCCAGAGATTTGGAAGGCACTATCATAGAGATCTGAAAGGCCTATACTAGAGTTTTGGATGGCTATGTATGTATGAGATTTGAAATGCCACATCCCAGAGATTCAAAAGGGCATATCCCATAGATTTGAATGGCCATATCAAAGAGATTTGAAATGCCAATGATTTAAAATGCCAGAGATATGGAAGGCCATATCCTAGAGATTTGGAAGGCACTATAATACGGATCTGAAAGGCCATATCTAAGAGTTTTGGATGGCTATGTATGTAAAAGATTTGAAATGCCACATCCCAGAGATTTGAAAGGGCATATCCCATAGATTTGAATGGCCATGTCCTAGAGATTGAAATGCCAATGATTTGAAATGCCAGAGATACGGAAGGCCATATCCTAGAGATTTGGAAAGTCATATCTTAGAAATTTGGAAGGATATGTCATAGATTTGGTGGTAGCCCATATCTTATAGATTTGGGAGGCCATCAGGTATCAGGAAGCAATATAGTAAGACATCTCTGTTAAATAGGCGTTACTAACTTCCAGTTTCACCGGTGGCTGTGTAGTACATTTGGGTGACACTTTACAATCAAGATAAAACCCCACTCACTGGTTTTACATAATTGGAAAAACCAGGCATCATTGTATTGATAAATTTGCCCTGGTGAGATCAAAAGGGGTTTTAATATCTTTAATTTTTCTCTTAAAGGTAGTGCAGTGAAACTAATTAAATCATTATTCTACTACAATAGTTCCCACAAGCAGAAATGTAAAAAAAATGGAGGTTTTTTGTTGTTGTTGAATTTGCAAAAAAGACCCTACAAGTGGGGCTTGGACTCTTAGTTCAAGGTGAGAAGATATATCTCATTGTTTAAACCAATGGGAATATGGATATTGGTGGTTTATTCATAAATTTGAAAATAAAAGTTAGGAATAAATTTTCAAGCATATATTGATGGAAAGTTAAGAAACTGGGGTTATCAAAATCTGCAGGTCATTGTTTGATATTTTATGGAAATTTTGTATGCAAAGCATGCAAATTGAGTAACCATGTTGATTGTTTTCAGGGTGGTTTCCCTTGATCAATACAATTTTAATCCATGGCTGGTTTGAGCGTATTTAAAAGCTTGTCTTTATCCTTCATCAGGTGAGTTTTTTGAACAGAGTTGTGCTCCCGGCGCGCTCAGCGACAAGTACAACCCATACGGTACCAATCCTGAATCCTTGTGTGACCTCTGCGTTGGTGAAGGAGATGACAATTGTGTCCGTAATGACCATGAACCATACTATGACTACTCTGGTTCATTCAGGTAAGATCGGTGTAAGGCAGCACCATCATGACCCAGGGTTTGACAGCCTGGTGTAACCGTCGGGGCCCGGAGACTTAGGGGCCCTGAGAGCCTATAAAAACAAAAAGGAATGGCGCAGACAGCATATTGCTTTCAATAGTGACGGTGATGATCGCTGGCTTTGTTCACTTTAGGGTTCCTCATCTAATCCTTGGCCCTTGGTTGCCCAAGTATTAATTTTTATGCTGTTGGTGTAAGGTAACAGTTCAGAGTTCTGCTGTATCATACACATATCCTCCTGACAGATTCGAACATTTAGAGTACCTTGTTTCATGCCCGAAGGGACCGCACTGTAAATTTTAAAGTACTTCTGCATGAATTTCATACAAACACCTCATGGAACAAACAGTACATCATTACATTGGCCAACATTGCACAATCTACTATATCTCTTTATTGCCTGACATATTTGAAAGAACTTTCCCTTCCACCCACCCTCCCCCCCCCCTGTCCCCAAAGAAATATATAGGGTGTCTTGTAGGGCCAGCACAGCACACAATTTGTCTGGCATTGACCTGTGGAATGTACTCATTTCAGTAAATGTGATTCCAGGTGGTACCTCTTATTTTCTTGTTTGCCCACACTTTAGACCCCCACCCCCTAGTGGGGAATCTGTCTGTCCTATATGAACTGTTGGTAGTACCCATGGTTTGTAAGTTGTTCTAAACTGGTGCCTATAGTTCTTCAGTAAGACCTCATTTTGAGGGTCCACACACAGCAGTCTTTATTTATTCTTTGTTAAGTATGTAACATCGCAACTTCAAATGTTCCCGAATAGAAATCTAATTTTAAAGCTTTGTTGCATGAAACCCTTAAACTGAAGGTTATGTTTTGTCTTAAATGCCATTTTGGAGCACGAACCATTCAAAAGCAACCTCCAACACTTTCTGTAACTAATATGAACTTTTGTAGCAGATTAATCAGTGCTTTATTGACATTGTCACCAACTTTCAAGGCTGTAGGTTAAACCAGTTCAAATTAGGAGGACAGGAATATATTTATAGCCTTGTTTACTGCCCCATTGTGCATGTCCTTTTTGTGAGAATTTGAACGTAAGACTGTTCTTGTTATCTGGATCAAGTCAAGAAAGATGATCTACTTCATCTTAACTTAATTCTTGTCTCTCTAATTTTCTCCTAATGTTCGGTTCAGATGCCTCGTGGAGGGCGCAGGAGATGTGGCATTTGTTAAGCAAGTCACAGTGGACGATAACATCAACCCGAGCAACCCCGCCGAGTGGAACGAGAATCTAAGCAAGAGCGACTACAGGTTCCTTTGCCCAGACGGCTCACGTCAGCAAGACTGGACCATGGAATGCAGCCTCGGGAAGGTCTCCTCTCATGCACTGATGACCTCAGCCGAGAAGACCCAGGGAGAAATTGAAGAAATAAAAGCAGTGTTTACTACTGGGCAGGTATGAGGAAATAGCATCTCCATGTCAAAAACAGTTTCGCCAGTAATTCACGTATAATATTTAGTTGTCTTTTGTGGCTGAAATAAATTCCTCAAGAAATACTTGATATATATGTTATGGGCAGGTACGAAGCCCCCAAACATACCCTGGGTTATGTTTTAAATGTCTACTTTGATCAATAATTGTAGTATAAGGTGAAGACATGGTGTAGCGGGTTGGAGTGTCCACCCCACAAACATTTAGGTGCCAGGTGCAAATACTCACCAGGAACCAAATTTCCTTGACCTATTCACAAGTCTCTGCTTTGTAGTGTTGCAGAGTGGAGTCTTCTACGGACTTGGTATTACTGGTTTGCGAATTGGTGGCGGTTCGGTTCTGTCCCTTCAATGGTTTTGAAACAGCAAATGGCTGCACTGTAGCGATGATGAATTGGGTGCCTCCCTCAGTAGTTGAGAAAGTGGTCAGATGCTGAGGTACACTCTCTCCCATTGGATGGGGTCGTTCAGTGGTAGCCCTGGGAGCCGAAATGGGTGCAACAAATTGCATGCCTGCCTTGCAAATCCCTGAACACTCATCAGAAAGAGAAACCTTATTATATAGCCGGTGTGCATCCAAGATCATCACACGGATAGGGTTTCAAATGAGATTCTGTTGGCTTCGTAACCGTTAGGAATTACTAAGCTTAACACCACTAGTCTTCAGTGGTTGAAATTAACAGTCACAAAATGATCTGACATGCTTAATTGGCAGATATGAAAAGAAAGCTCTTCAATGTTACAAATTTGTTGTCTTCTAGTGAATGTGGTTGTATTGAAGTTGAGCAGATGCCATGCTGGTTAGCAGACACTTTGGATTTACGAAATCAAAAGAATATGTTCTTGTGTAATTGTATGTTACTTCTAGGGAAGTGTCCATCATACTTTAAACTGACCCTTTCTTTCATTTGTCATCTAGAACCGGTACGGTAGCGATACTGGCAATGACTTCAAGCTATTCGACTCGCAAGATTATGAGGGCAGTGACCTCCTCTTCAAAGATTCCACTAATACCCTGCAAGACGTAGGTAACAAGGACACCTACGATAAATGGCTTAGCGAAGAGTACATCAACGGACTGGAAAGCCTGGACCCAGCAGCTTGTAGTGGCATGTCAAACGGCATGACTCTCTTTGTCCTGGCGGCAGTGCTGGCCATTGCCCATGCCCTTGTGGGTGGTGGAGCTTAGAGAGAGTACCCACAAATGCGATCCAGGAAGGATTGTCCTATATGTCGGCGTGAGATGCGTCACAAAGTTGCATCTGTCGGCGTAAGAAACGTCACAGTCTGTTTGATCCTCCGTATATCATATTTACCAATTTTTTTGTTTATTTTTATCCATTTCTTCAATTTGACTTTTTTTTTTTCGGGTATAATTCACATTTTGAAATTTTTATTCCTTTTCTCCCTTTTTTTTCGAACAAAGAAAAAAATGAGATCATTCAGATTGTTTCAATTCATTCATAGTGGCAATTAGAATATTCATCCTTCCTTAATATGTAGATAAATATTTTAGAGAGAAGTTATATCTTCTTGGATATTAACAGTATCTTTTAAATCATAGTACTAACTGACATTAATTTTTATTCTTATTAGGTAGTATCAGAAGATGAACACATTTTGCCACTGTACTACTATACTATTTGGAAGCTGATGAACTCATCTTCTTCTTCCTAAACATACCCATGACAGTCAATAATCATCATTTCACACATGTGTACACTAATTTAGGGGAGGTTTCATTTCTCATTTTAAGTTGTTTTATTTTTTCCTCTGCTTTCACAATTTTTTTTTTTTTTTTTTAACCCCTATCGGAGAGAAACTTTCAGATGTGACCTTTTGACACGCGCTTCAAGAAGGAGCCTGTCTGAGGTTGGCATGGCCCCGGACCTCAGGATGAGGTCGGTGAGATAAGCCGCCTGATGCGGTAGACGTAGTTGAGAAATGGCAGTGTAAGATCTATAAATAGGGAAGTCTAAAACTCTTACATTGACATTACATTGACAATGCTGATACCATATATAGACCATATAAGCTTTTGTTGTGTCCGAATTTTGTAATCTTCTGAAAGTTTGCCATAATTAGTCACAGGTTAGGAGAAGCTCTTATACGTCCCTAGTCCCATAGGGATTCTAACAAGAACCTGTTCTCCTCCTTACCAACTCCTAACAGAGGGGACGAAATGGTATTAGTCAGTGTAAGAACTTAGAAGCAAGTACCACTAGAGTTCCACAAGAAACATTACAATGAAATGATTGTGGTAATTATGCAAGCAGATCGACAACAAGTCTTATAGGATAGAAATGTGCATTTTTATATCCTTAGAAAGAATACAAATCGGACAGAGAAATATAAAGGAGTGTTGCTAGTTGTAGCAAGCAGCCTTATCTACATTGGTAATAAGGAACTTACAAAGGTTTGAAGTATTGGTAATTGTCAATTCAAAAGAGCTTCCTGTCTGCCAAGAAATTTTCAGTTTCTTTTTGTCCTTTTCTGTTTTTAATATTTTTGTTTATGGTTTAATGTTTCAATCTTAATTTTATGTTTTGTAGGTGGTTTGGATATGAATAGAAAGTAAATATTGTGATGAAATGTTCTTAGTGTAAATCGTGTGTATGACAGTGATATAATTTGAAAGTCAGAAAAATGACATTTTTTCTAATTTCAATCCATATTAAAGGCCTTTAATGTCTGAGATATCCGGAAACAATTTCATGATTAGGAGCCAATCATATGATAATGTGAAAACTAGAGAACAGCTCATGACATGTTAAGTATCATCCTTATCTGGTTCACATCTGGTTTACATGATGTCACCAGTTTTGACACAGGTTGATCTGATAATCGTTGTTTTCACTTGTTACTGCATGTCATGTCATTATTCAATTAAGTCTGAAGTTGTTCCCACTCGACAACGACGACGACGACGCAGGAATGGATCAACGATCTTCAAGTAGAGTTGATTCTTTGCCCTACCAGACTCACAGGACCATTAATTTAGCTTTTAATTAAAACTCAGTTATTATTCATGGTGAAATTATGAACTGCATCAAATAAATGCCAATACTGATTTATTTCCAATATTTCATTTTCTTTCATTTAGGATGGTAATCATGGCAATCATTGTTCTTTTTCTTCTTCTATACTACTATTATGTGACCTATTGCATGGGTGCATTTATAATCTGCTTTGCATATCATTGAATATTCATTAACCAAGAATCTATGTAGCTTAACACGTCAACGCACTTTGGTTTTGGAGTTGATTTGTCTGCGAAAAGTTTACTGCTTGTGGAGTTAAATTGTCGACTATGCTTTCATTTGTGTAAAGTGTTTGCAGTGTGTTGTATGGCAATGAATTATGCATTGTGGAACAATTACAATTGTGCACATAACAACTGTGTGTTATCAGGACAGTTTACATGAAACCAGAAACCACTGAACGAATAATTGAAGTCAACATTTCTCCAGGCTTGGTGATTTGAACATTGTTGTGTCTAGTTGCTATGGATTCATTTCAATATATACGCGTGCAAATTAGTCCTGTGTGACTGTTGTCTTTATTTACAACTTCTCTTGTTGAGTATCAGCGTACATGAAGGATCATATTAACAGGGGTATATGCGGGGGGGGGGGGGGGAGGGACGATTTTTTTTTTAAAAACTTTGTTTTTTAATGATGAAACTGGCAAAACATTGCACCAGATCGCATCTAAGGACCATCAATTGTTCAAAAATATCTCAAAGGGGAGGGGGACACCACCTCCCCTTAGACCCCTCCCCCATATCAATCGCAAAATGTGCTCCCCCTTTCAAGTTCCTGGCTACGTCGAATGGGGGGGGGGGGG
>JAIPMN010011772.1:0-11500 GCA_020650975.1 Apostichopus californicus
CACTGCAAATTATTATTCTTTCAGTAGGTGCCCGAAAATTCTCAGCATATTGCCCGAATTTTCATAAAAAAAAGTGAAAAACACAACTGCATTTTTTCTTCTTTTAGTAGGTGCCCGAAAAATTTTCAGCGTATTGCCCGAATTTTCACAAAAATTTTTGATTGGGGGGATGCAGCCCCCCCCAGCCTCCCCCCGCCTCCTACGCCTATGATAGCTATTAAACAATGAGAAATGTTTCCCCAGTTTCCCTAATAAATGAGAAAGACTTATATTTTGTAATATTAAACATCTTCACTTTGGAGGACCGGTACCAGACATCGGGGCCAAACTGCCCCACTGATCGAGTGAAGCACACGGTCGCCAAATACCCCATCCCCGTTAGCGAGGTCCTAGTAACAATTCTTGGGGGGAAAACAGACGTGGGAAACATTTGAATTCGCAGACAATTTGCTTTCCCAGAGATCTATTGCACTAGAATATTAAGATAAATTGAGAGTGCTGTCTTTCAGTACATCACGAGATTGCATTTAGTACTGTTATACCCCACATGCTTGTTTACTGTTACGTAATGTATCAGCTGATAGGCTACCACCACAGACCTGGATCACAGAACAGTGAGCTGGATAACTTAGTGGCTATAGTATACGCATCAGGGGCTTCAACTACTTTATGCATAAGCGTTGGCCTAATGTCAAACTCAAGTACATTGTACTTTGCACATTGTAGTATTCTACCATCACACGCAAAATCTCGTCGTTTACCTTGTATATAGTACCTACTGTACCTTGCAGCAGTATGCTGAAAATATACTAATGAACACGTGAGTTGTTTCGTTCGTTGACAGCGTAATTTAATGCAGTTTGATACAAACAACAAACCTGCCAATAGGCTATGCTTAGTGAATATGTTGCAAACTAAGTTACAGCCTTCCTTAGCAATAGCATAGGCATCATAACACTAGAGTTTGCCGTAACCTGTTGACAACAGTGGTGGTACTAACTTAGCCTAGCGTGTAAGAAGTAGGTCCTACAGCCTACAGGTGTATTCTGTATCATAGCAATGGGTTAAACTTAAAGGTACCGTTTTCAAGCTTCCTCTATGGACGCAATCCCAGATACAGGCAGTATAGTGTTGGTAATTCACGATCCTTCAACTGAGTTCTGATAAGTGTATATGATAATGGTAAATAATATCAATTCCAAGAAGGTCTCTGTTTCACATGGCAGAATTCAAATGCACTAACAGAGAAATTTGGAAAGTATAGATTATTGATGAATATGCACTCACAAATGAATACATAAATGATTTATGGTGCTACAATAATGTTTCACTTGATTTGTCTGTAAATTACTCAAAAATAGCATTGATCAGTTGAGCAGAGGTTATCCGGCTGCCACTCCACAGGGCTAAACAACTGGATATTATATACAACATGAATTTGATTAATTACCTCTCCTGGTTCCATCACGTATCTAAGTCCCCTTTCACAAATTAACAAATGGAATGTTTTATAATGGAAACTGGACTGCAATCTTTCTACTGCAATCTTATTTTAGGAACTGCTTGTATTTAAGACTGCAAATATGCAGAGTCATGTTTTAGAACCAAAATTGACAGTGAAAATGTCAGCAATTACTGTATGATGCCAATGGTCAATGACTGAGCCAATGAAAGGAAGCACAGAGATTTCTAAATTCATTTTTGTCGCTGTATATAAGAAAGTCTGAAATTCATTTATTAAAGGCATTGAAGACTCGCCCCAAACAGCTTGCCGCCATCTTTAAAAAGTTAACTTTCGGTTGCTTGCAAGTGAATTTTTTCTCTTGTGGCTACAAAATGCAGACAGTAATAAAACGTGATACCTTGTTATCTTTAGCTGGACCTGAGATCAGGGAGTTTTACCTCCTGGTTATACATAACAACTCCCTGCTGAGCTGACCATCGCTGTATCGTTTATACACTGTGCTGTGGGTATTGACCGCAGCTGTATGTACTGACTGTATACCTGTGTCTAATTACCGACGGTAGCAAGCTGTGTGTGTATTTTCTGGGATCGATGGTGGTGTCTAACACTTCTGTTACACCTCATTCGAAAACTAGGTCAGATTACCGGCATTAGAAGTTTCTTTTGCGCGAGTCTTCACACCCTTTAAGGCTGATGTTGATGAGGTCAGTTCCTCAGTACAGGCCTTAATGTTAATGTAAATTCATCATTTTTATAAGTTCTAATAACTCATCCAAACCATCAGAGCATCCTTGAATGACATGAACAAGATTTGGTCTTGACAAATTTGTAATGCATTGTTAAGAAGTTATGTGGGGATATAAAATTTAATGTTTTCCTATTAAGGTTTGCATTGCAACTGAGCAGGTGACCTGATCCAAGTGGACTGTGTGTTAGGCTAAGTATTCCAGCTGCTGTAATAAATGAGTCTCAGATGCTTAAAGGGTGATTTCACAAACAATACAGTAAGTGTAGTAGAGAAATACAATTGACAGATAGCAATGTTTCTTAAGTTTCTTATGTGGTACGGACAGTAACCTGTTTTCTTTTATTTGAAGTGCAGGCTTGTTGCAGGATTTGAAAGCTGACTACCAGTATAATGTCCATTTCAAGATGTTCCGTCTTCATCCAAAGAATTTTGTCGTCTCAGCGTAATCTTTGTGTAATTTGTCATCTCAGGAAGCCATTCAGTTTGTGCCATTTGCAGATATCGCAAGCATCAACTAAAAGTACAATGGAAAAGAAAGCAGTGATCTTTGATCTTGGTGGTGTTATAGTAGAACAGCCACAGAAAGCTCTGGCAAAATTTGGTGAAAAGCTCAAATTACCTAAGTAAGTAACGTTTATTTTAATTATTTACCTACACAACAATCTATTAATACTTACAGAATGAGTGTTTCATGAACACGATATGTGCGAGTGTTTTTTGGGGGACAGTACTGTACACTTTAAGTTGTAAAGTACACAAGTGATCGTCATGTTCAAAGAAAACTATTCATTTAGCCAGGTGCAGCATTTCAGAGGTGAAGGTTCAGGTCATGACTTCTTCCTCCAAAGCTAAAACTTGTTAATATTGCCATGCACATAACTTAGTCTATATGGTGGATTGTCTGAGAACAGTGTCATCAAGTTCTGCACAATTAATGGGCGCAGAATTGTCAATAGGAATGTAATTTTTTATTCTTGTCGAGTATTGTTTAATCAATCCATATAATTTGATGATTCTATGAAAACGTTACATAGCACTACAGCTTAAGCATCTAAAACTTAACACATTTCAGCAAACATTTTATCCAGTTTTTCACCGCAGAATGCCATGCAAACTTTGCAAAGTGGTCAAACTGCTATGTAAGTCCAGAGATAGCATTTTTGTACACAGAAAGCATATTCTTTTTTAAATAGACAAAGATAGAGAGACTTCAAAAGTGTTCACCAAATTAGAACAATAAATTGATCCCTGCATTTGTCTTCTGATTGCATTTGATATCTATATAGTCAATTTTGTCCACTTCATAGCAAGGTGTCTGAAAATGCAGACAAGTTTCACGATGAATGATATTTAGGACATATGTTTTGCATTCAATGTTGGTTGCATGTGTATCAAATCATGTTCAGAATATGTACTTGAATCTAGTGCATATGACAGATTTAAGATGACATAGCTTTTCCAAACTTTGCAGATTTTTCTTTGAGAGTGTCATGATCAAAGGGAGACCTAACAATGCATTCTGCCAAATGGAGAGAGGAGAGATCACCGTGAGCCAGGTATGTAGCACCATGGAGCTATAAACAGATAGCTCCATGGTAGCACTGGGTAATGATTCAGCCTGGACAGATTGATAATGGATAACAACCCATGTAATGTTTGCATGTCTCCACGGTATTGAAACAGTTACCTACAGGTTGTACCAGTGTGTGCCGTGACCATTGCTAATTAGGCTTTCAAGGGTTAGCTTTCACCATTACAATTATAACCATCTTCCATCCATCTGATGATGTGTCTGACATATTGGCTGTGCTTGCTGTTAGTGATACCATGGAGGTAAAACCTCCATGGTGATACTCACTCTATGATTTATGCTCTACTGTAGGTCTAAGATCGATCAACTTGTTGATAAAAACCTATTCAGATTTTGTACTTTTGTCAGAACAAACTGGAGAAACAAAAGATGTGTTTTTATTTCCAATCTTACCGCTAATTCTAACAATTTTCTTTTAAGTCAGGGATTTAACCATTCCTACATTCAATTATCAGAAGAGCATTATTGTATCTGGTTTCTCATACATGTTTCATAGACATGTTAGGTTGTGTAGTTAACATGGCTCTAGTGCATGCTTTCTATAGCACACAGCAAATACATGTTTAATAGATGTTCTTGATGTGATATGTACATGTGCATTGTTTAATGCTATAAAGTTTGTGCAGTTTCTGAAGGTCTATATGCACTGTTCACTTAGCCCAGCCTGGGTAAGTTTACTCAAGTAGCCAATCTCAAATGGCTTTTGGACCCTTCATGTCTGTGGTTACATCACCCTTAACTACGCCAGTGTGTTTAGGTCACCATGGGTTGATTGTTTTATTGCTCATATGGCTGTTGTAATTGACAATCAAAAAGATAAGGAAGGCAGGGGGTAGAGGGTATTTGCCAGAAAGAACTGTTTCCAGAAACAAATGTTAGTGGGATATAGACTTTCTTACTAGAAGTTTCCCAATGCAATAAGTGGAATGTGGTTGTGCATGTTAGAAAAACCATCTTATGAAAAGAGCTAATGATAGAAGCATTCCCTAAATGTTATCTTCTGACTGTAGACAAAGTAAGCAGATTATTTTCATACATGAACATTTGGGAGAAAGCACAATTAATGCACCAATATTCTAGGTAATAGTATTTTTGCAACAGATGTATCACCACCAAAACCACCTCTAACCACTATTCATAATTACATTACTTACTTGACAAACTGCGATTGATCTATTGTCCTTATCCATCACAATCATTAAGAATATCCTTATAAGTTTTACTAATATAATATATCTCATGTTTCAGTTCTGTGATGCTTTTGAGAAAGAATGTCATACATATGCCGACGAAAACAATGTTACCCTGAGTTCATCATTTACTGGACATGATCTGTTCTTGGCTTTTAGCCAAACCCTACCCGTACCAGAAATGATAAACGCTATAGGTGTTCTGAAAAACAAAGGTTAGTGACTGAATTATTTAGGGTTTATTCAATAGTCTGCAGTGCGTTTATCGCAGGATGATACACAATTGGGAGGTATCACTCAAGCAATGTGCGAGGTAGTAGGCTGGTCAAGTGCATCCAGGCATAGGGCTATACCCCTGTGAGTAACTTATCCAGGGATTGGGCTATACCCCTGTGAGTAACTTATCCAGGGATAGGGCTATTACCCGTGAGTGCATTATCCAGGGATAGGGCTATACCCATGTGAGTGCATTATCCAGGGATAGGGCAATATCCCCGTGAGTGCATTATCCAGGGATAGGGCAATACCCCCGTGAGTGCATTATCCAGGGATAGGGCAATATCCCCGTGAGTGCATTATCCAGGGATAGGGCAATATCCCTGTGAGTGCATTATCCAGGGATAGGGCAATCCTGCAGTTAGTGCATTATCCAGGGATAGGGCAATACCCCCGTGTGTGCATTATCCAGGGATAGGGCAATACCCCCGTGAGTGCATTATCCAGGGATAGGGCTATTACCCGTGAGTGCATTATCCAGGGATAGGGCAATACCCCTGTGAGTGCATTATCCTGCAATAAACGCACAGTGTACAGTTGATTAACCCTTTCCATTCATACAAAGCACCAAATAAACATTAGTTTTTATCTCAGAATGTTACAATTTAATAAAAATTTAAAAAAAAAAATAAAAAAAAAAAGGTCTCAAAGAGGTGCCCCACTTTTAATTACTTTTATTGTAGTGATAGGTCTCAAAACAATGTTAATGCACAAATAAAATATAAACAAGAATGAAGATAATAAGGCTATATATACATCACTAGTTTTAACAGCATAACGATCTGATGCAAGGGCTACTGTGCCCATGTCCAGTTGGCATAGCAACTTGAACCAGTGTGTTCAGTGATACAATGAATTGACCGTAATTGTGTACTATGGATACGTACTTAGTCTTTGGTTGGTCGATTCCTTGGATCGCTGCTCTCAGAACATTTGAACATTGCCTATTTGTTTATTTGAAGCCTCCAATAACTTCTGTCGCTATAATTAACCTTTGGCCTATTTTCGTTTAGATGGCCACTTTACGTATGCCATACTATTAACATTAATGCCAGCTTGCATAATGAGGTTATGGTGTTGCTTGAACCCTATGATAAGTATACTTCAGGATTAAAGCTAGCTTTCTCAGACACTTTGGTAATCATTTTGCCAAGGTTCCTATGCTGAAAGCATCAGGACGCTATGTAATCAAGTTGGCGTATGCATATTAATGAGTGGGCAGGACTGAAAAGTGAACAGTTAATTATACCTTGTAATGTATGGGATAGGTATGTTGGCAGACCAGTCACCATATCAACATTTTCTTCATGTGATTTGGGGTTGGCTGAATATATTTTCTCAATATGGATAGGGCCAAAGTGGAATTTGACTAAAATCAGCTAATAAACACAAAATGTGAAGTAATGTAAATTGGTTTTAGACTTTTAGTTAGTATTTGGCATAATGATACCCCTGATCCAGTGATGGTTCCTGCTGATTGTAGTGCAGATTAATGAATGGGTCAGACTTCAAGTGCAGAACTTAAAAATGCAGTTTTTCCATAACCATACCTTCGTATTTGGGATAGATTGTTGGTAGACCATGTCAAAAATTTCAGTGTCATATTTATTTGGCGGAAAACATATATATTTATGAGGTTGAGCTTGCTCACGCGAAATCTCTAGAACCACAGGCTTAATGTGGAAAGAAATTTGCTACTTATGAATAAAGTCCAACATTTCAAAATGTGGTGTAAATTGGTTGAGACAATTTCAAGATTTGAATCATTGCTTAGATGTTACCTAACTTTCATGTTAAAAATCTAAAACAAAGCATAGGAAATTAGGAAGCCCAGAACACTTATATATTTCTGGTTCTGACTTGGAAGTTCAGTTTGCTTAAATATTCATGTCATCATCCATGTGGTGGTTTGAATCTTATTTTGCAGGTATGAAGCTTTGTCTCCTGACAAACAACTACATTGACGACACCAAAGAAAGAAGAATCATGGCTGCAGGCTTGATGAATCTCCGATTATTATTTGATCATGTCATGGAATCCTGCCGTTTGGGCCTTAGGAAACCAGATCCAAAACTATTTGAAGAGGCATGCTCAAAGATGAATGTTGCCCCTAATGAGGTAACAAACTGAGCTATTACTGGTTTTGACAAAGGCATTATTCTTTATCCTTTTCTTTCATGACATTGATCTTGGAGGTGACAATTGACAATTTTTGATTGCTTTGAGTTCTAAGATCAGCTATTGTTGAACTGTAAGAGTTAGAATGTGAAACACTGACAATTCAAGGATGCTTTTTCACATGAAATATTATGAAATTTCTACAGATTACTTGGAGTTACAAAGGTGTCCATAGTGGCATATTGCCTTTTTCAAGTAGATTGTAATTATCAACAGTGGCGTAGGAAAGTACTTTTGAGTGGGGGGGCTGAAGACTGATGGCCGGCCTGGGGGAGGGGGTCTTTTTTGGGATTTTTTTTTGCATTTCCAGGTGGCCTCAGATGCAATTTGGTGCAATATAGCACACTTCAACACCCACTCCATTTTGTAAATAATTTTGCATTTTCACCTGGCCTTAGATGCAATTTGGTGCTCCATATAAGATTTTTTTCTCATTTGGAAATGAAAAAGGGGTTTTCTGACTTGCGGAGTGGGGGGGCGGAATGATACTTCCGCCCCACCATATTTTTCACTGGGGGGCTGGTGCCCCCCCAGCCCCACCGGTTCCTACGCCCTTGATTATCAATTTGTTCCCCTTTAGTTGTAAATAGAGCGTATTTAATGCATTGTACACATTGGGAGTAAAATTTTCTACTAGCTGTACTTTATCTACTTAACTAACTTTTTCGGAGCCTACTCTTTCTATTGCATGTTTAAGTTTCTTACACAAAAGCCTGTAGAATATTCAGCTGCTGTGATCTTGGCTAAAAATTCTGTCAGAAAGTTTTACATGTGAGGTTATTGTTTTTTGTCCCTGTTAGTACAGCCACTATTATCCTTTTCACAGTTTTAGATAAAAATTCTCGTAATTCATGTCAATGCAGGTGTGAATGTGTGTGTCTGTAAATTGTTTTAGCGTGTCAAAGTGTTAGCCTTGATTAATTACAAATCTCAGGGATTGATGGGCTGTTTGGCTTCTTGTTTGGTCTAAATATTATGTTTCTACTTTATCTTTATAACATCTATATCTTTCCAACTTTTCAAATTACATATATATACAACTTTTCACTGGGTTATTGGATTTTAGGATTGTTGATGCTACCATTGTTAGGCCGCATTTAATTTACTGTCAATTGATTTAATGTACACAATAAGTTTAGAAAAGACAGAGATAGTTTGCTGAGAATTGTAAGATATGTAACTGCCCCTTTTTAATATATTTCATTCTCTATATCAATGCAGACGATCTTCTTGGATGACATTGGACCTAATGTCAAAGCAGCCAGGGACTTGGGTATTAGTACTATCCTTGTGAAAGATCATAACAAAGCCCTCCAGGAACTCAAGCAGCTGAGTGGAATAGATGTAAGTGCATGATCATGCACACTTTATCTTTTTGGAAGCTGATGTTTGCCTATTTGAGGAATCACCAAATTTCCTATCACCTGTTGTTAATGTTATATTCAATAATTCTAGAGATGAAGTAAAGTGAGAGGTAAACTTTCACCTCCATGCATTCATTGCAAGGATGCAAATATAGAACTTCAATGCTATGTTGGGAGATCTGTGTTAGATCAACAGTTGTACTTCACCAAGTACTACAAGGAGAATTATTTCCTTCATGCACATGTATGGCTTAATGTTTCATGTAGCATCGTAGTATGTATTACCTAATGTCATATCATGCATTCTTCTATAGTGCACACCAGCCATCCAGATGGGATATTTTTGGTATATATGTAACGTTACATTTCTAAGACTTGTAGCTTTATAACTAGATGAAAAATAGTGGTATCACAATTTTTGCATCTATTTAGGGAAAACTTGGAGAAGTTTCAGGAAAATGCAATGTGGGGTACAACCACAGATTCTGGTTAGTCAAGCAACCAATTAAAATTGATATGTGATACATATATACAGGAGCAAACAACAGAAGATTGTACTACTCTGTATGTGATACATATATACAGGAGCAAACAACAGAAGATTGTACTACTCTGTATGTGATACATATATACAGGAGCAAACAACAAAAGATTGTACTACTCTGTATGTGATACATATATACAGGAGCAAACAACAAAAGATTGTACTACTCTGTATGTGATACATATATACAGGAGCAAACAACAGAAGATTGTACAACTCTGTATTTTGTCCCATTATATTTAGCTTTGGCAACATTATGTTTGATTTGCTTCTAATAATTTCTTGTGAAATAAGTTCTGTCCTTAAAAATAATGTCTTGTTTAATAGGTCTTTCAGAGAGCAATGCCGATAAGCTGTCAGCCCAAGAATATGTGTGAAGGTGATGTAGTCACCAAGGTGAGTGCAACACAGATTGACTTTTCTCTTTTTTATCAGGGCTCCCACAGCAATGGAAAACCTGGAAAAGTCATGGAAAATGGAATAATTCTATCAAGGTCATGGAATTTGTTACTTCTCTCATGGAAAAATCATTAAATTGTATATATTCAAGAATGCATCAGAACACAGATATATAGTTGTAGGATCAAGTTGATACTGGTAATCATGTATAAATCTACTATAGTTCTCGGAATTAAGTCCAACTAGGTAGTTGGTGTTTTTCAAAATGAAAGTATTAGAAAAAGTCAAAAGAGGGTAGATAAAATACTGTAAACAAAGTACTTAAGTATCTATTAAGAAAAGGCTTGCATAGTTAGTACATAAAGGTCAGATCTTCAGACCCAAACTAATAAACTTTGTGACTGTATAACATGGTTAACTATACTACTTCTGTGATTCTGTCCATTTTCCTTTGAGGTATACCATTCCAGGAGTGCGCCATCAGGTGTCCTATTGTGAAGTGTAGGGAGCATTGTATTGTCCTATAACCCAATGAATGCACTCTATCAGATGACAGACAGATGTATTGTGGTTGCCATAGTAATGTCTTGTTTCAAGTAAATTCATTGTATCAAGTCAGTAAATCTGGGGCATATATGTTTTTTTTAATGCAGGATGGAGTTAAAATTCACTTTTTTGAGATGGGACAAGGACCCCCAGTCATTCTTTGTCATGGGTTCCCAGAGGGCTGGTACAGTTGGAGGAGACAGGTAGGTGATTAAAACATATTAAATGGGTTATCTGAAGTATGAAAAGTCACCTTAAATAATGCTATGCAGGTGTGATATAAATCATATTCAGTGATAAAACATCACAGCTTTAACGATAAAATGCAGGTAGGACAACTCAAAGTTATTTCGATATGTGAGGTATGAAATGTCAGATTTGGTAATAAATGAGATGAAGGTATAATAAATCAGATTTAATCTCAGCTGTGACTTGTCATCTTGTAAAGACATAATTTAGGATTATAGAGCATGTTACAAGATTTAACATGTCAGCTTTAATGATTGGATGCAGGTGTAATAGAGCATTTTGAAAGATTTTACATGTCAGCTTTAATGATGGGGTGCAGGTGTTATAGAGCCATTTACATGATCTAACATGTCAGCTTTAATGATAGGATGCAGGTGTAATAGAGCATGTTAAAAGATCTAACATGTCAGCTTTAATGATTGGATGCAGGTGTAATAGAGCATTTTGAAAGATTTTACATGTCAGCTTTAATGATTGGATGCAGGTGTAATAGAGCATGTTTAAAGATCTAACATGTCAGCTTTAATGATAGGATGCAGGTGTAATAGAGTATTTCAATAGATCTAACATGTCTGCTTTAATGATGGGTTGCAGGTGTAATAGAGTATTTCAATAGATCTAACATGTCTGCTTTAATGATGGGATGCAGGTGTGATAGAGCCATTTACATGATCTAACATGTCTGCTTTAATGATGGGATGCAGGTGTAATAGAGTATTTCAATAGATCTGACATGTCTGCTTTAATGATGGGATGCAGGTGTAATAGAGTATTTCAATAGATCTAACATGTCTGCTTTAATGATGGGATGCAGGTGTTATAGAGTATTTCAATAGATCTGACATGTCTGCTTTAATGATGGGATGCAGGTGTAATAGAGTATTTCAATAGATCTGACATGTCTGCTTTAATGATGGGATGCAGGTGTAATAGAGTATTTCAATAGATCT
>JAIPMN010011774.1:0-14546 GCA_020650975.1 Apostichopus californicus
ATATATATGAAATAGGATATGAAGAAATTACACTCTTTTGCGTTTGACTGATATAGAAGCATGGTGAAGAAGAATAAATACATAGGCGGGGAAATTGATTAGAGAGAGGGGAAGATTAGTTTTAGATGAGAGAGGGTGTAACTGAAACCTGTGAGGGTGATTTGTTAAGAAATGTGAAGGCAAGGAGAGGAGGGAGAGATGTTAGCTACGAGACGTGTGGTTTCTAAAATGACTTAAACTGTTTTGTCTACTTCATGTAATTAATTGTCTAATTAATATCATGGACCTAATTAGAATCAACAATTGCAGTTTCTAAAACACTATATCTTCCTTCTCAGTCTAGTGTTAAGTGTACTGTTTGTTATGATCTAACACTGCAGGTTCTAGGACTTGAGAAAAAAAATGGTTCTAAAAGACCAATGATTCGAAACACACACATCTTACTGGATGTTTCTGTGATGGATGGAAATCAATTCCACAAGTTCTATGCACTGCTGAAATAATTTCTGTTCAAAGTGCACAGAATCATAAAGCTATATAGTTTCCTGTCAAAGCTGATATTTGACAGCTGCTGGGGGAAAATTACTCTGAGCCAAAGGAGATGATGCTCATACCAGAATTAATTTTTAAGAAAATTACTCTTTTTTTTAAACGTAATACTACTTAAAGATAAATGGCGTAATAGGTTTTGAGGACATCTGTAGAGACTTACCTATTTCTGATGAAGAGAAGCCAATGAATGACAGACACCGAATTGTGGAAGTAAGAAGAGATGAAGAAATTAAACTATAAGGAATAAAATCAAGGGCGTAGGAACCGGGGGGGCTGGTGGGGCGCCAGCCCCCCCAGTGAAAAATATGGTGGGGCGGAAGTATCATTCCGCTCCCCCAGCTTCGCAAGTCAGAAAACCCCTTTTTCATTTCCAATTGAGAAAAAAATCTCATTTGGAGCACCAAATTGCATCTAAGTCCAGGTGAAAATGCAAAATTATTTACAAAATGGAGTGGGTGTTGAAGTGTGCTATATTGCACCAAATTGCATCTGAGGCCACCTGGAAATGCAAAAAATTTCCAAAGGGGGAGGGGGACACCCCCTCCCAGTAGACACCTCCCCCAGGCCGGCCATCAGTCTTCAGACCCCCCACTCAAAAGTACCTTCCTACGCCACTGAATAAAATGATGTGTTCTGCATGTCTAGGACACATTGTATCAGCATATTCCAAATGTTTGTCTAGCCTTTCACCTAGCCTGGTATTTGTTTTTTTTTAAATTTGTTTATTCAAAGATCCTAGTTCTCTACACGCACACATCAAGGCAAATCAGTCTTGATTAATATTACACAGCTACTTTGGTCTGTGACAAGATAAACCTTGTCAGGAACAGATCCAATGTTAAGAGTGGAATTAAGGTCCTTGAGTGGCAACTGGCATCTACCAGATTTTTAGAAAGGAGGGGTGGGCACTGAGAATGATTATCACTTTAGCCATGCAATGGCATATTTAAGTTATACTCATGGCGGTGCTAATAACTACTTATAATATTTTGTGTGGAGTTAAAGACAGGGCATGGGAGGGGGTTTAAAGCCTTGGCCTGGATCAGCACCTTCCTACGGTAAACTCTTCTTCATCAACATCAAAGTCGGATCTAACATATTCCTTTTATCACCAAAATCCACACATTTGTGCATCTCTGGATTTCATATATACATAAAGGTTACATAAACTAGTTATGTCCCTCCTTTCATAACTGTCATATCCTTCCTGTATAATTGATAACCCCACCTGTTAATCTCTACCTATCAAATAAGGTCACACACATAAGCAAGTCAGACATCCCCTGCCCCCCACAATCACCATTAATCCATCCCCCCCCCCTTCCCAAGACCGACCTCTTCCCATCGACAACAAAGGTGAACGTCCAAACCGAATCTTAATTAAGTTAATTAAGTAAGCCCTAGGATTACTCACCTTCACATTCTTGCATATTTGTTACCTCTTGATCATCGCTGTAAATTTAAAAGGAAACCAGAGTTCATAAACGACATCCCAAGCAACAAAGAGAATTCGTGCCAGAACGAGACACCGTCCTGACTATAAGCTTTCCGGGCTTGGGCCAAGAGGAAATGTAATTATACAAGACAAAATAAGGACAATTTCCGATATCTAATCAAATCAATTAACTGAAAACCAGTTCTCATGAGGAAGTTACCTTCATTTACCTAATCATATTCCAATATGTTACATTATGTCCATTTTGTATTTAATAAAGTAGGACTATTGAGTGTGCAATGAAACATTACATCCAGTAAATACAAATAAGGTTGCCAATTTACAGCTTTGTCTGTTTTACCTAAAATTTGGGCAAATATTACAGGGAACTTTCCTACTGCATCTACCAAAGTGCACTGGAATAGAAAGACAGTGGGACAGTCTTTTGTTCATTTCACAGATTGCTGGCAAGTTTTTGGAGTATGCTAAAAGTCCTTATTCATTCTGGGTTAACTTTTCTGGCATAATGATTGGAGTGGTGTTTCAATCTTCACCGAGGACAAAACCAAATAAAATTCAAAAGCCCCAAAAAAAAGGTGCAACTTTGATGAAAAAGAATCGTTGGTTATCCTTCATACACATAGCCACTTGAAATTAATTGCTTTGCAGAGCGAACGAATTATGTTGTAGTTTAGCAAGAATAAGCCAAAGACAGGACCCAAGATATAAACTCACAATTCGTTTTTGCCCAATTCGAACTCGTAACATTTTTCACCAATGTTATTCCAGACGCAGAATGGATCTTGTATACAGGCACTGCAAGGACAAAGAACGGGGCAAACATTAACAAGGTTAAAGACAAATTTATTATATAGATATATTCATAGGTATAATTACGCATAATATTATCCTCCATCAAATAGACTTAACCTGAGTGACCATTCTGCTACCTGATTGTCTTCTTGCCACAGCAAGAGTCATTCTGTACCAATGACAAAGTAGGAATTGGCTGGCTAGCTAGCTTAGGCTGATACATGCCTACCATATTATGCTGTACATGTATTTGTTTCATAGCTGAGGCTATGCTATTAACATGTGACTCTTAATTCATCCCCAAAGAAAAACCATTTTCTTGAGTTTAAATACTTATTGTGTGAGTAGCACAAGAAAATTGATAATAAATAAATGTATCACATTTCAAGTTTTTTTTTTTTGTGCACCAGTAGCTAGGCTCAATACAGCCATGTACTGAGGGTGCTCTCTACAAATCTTGTAACCTGGTAAAAAGGGGTACGCATCTTCTTCTAAAGCCATGCCTGTATATAGTTTAAAAACCAGTCCAAAAATGTTTAAACAAAGATTGGATAATTATTATTCAAAGATTGGGATAACAGTTTTAAAGTATCACTTCTCTCTTTCTCTCTCGCTTACCATCTTGATGTGTAGTTATCACATCTATGTAGAGGGAGCTCTATCACTGAGCTATTCGTCACCACCATTAACACGTCCTTCTCAACGTGTTGTGCCGATATTGTTCTGATGACCTCTAGCTGCTTGACCCTCTCCTGGCAGTCCCGAGGAGTGACGTAAATTTTCTCCAGGAGGTTGGACCTAAACTTGTCCCCATCGGGAATGAGGACTACTTTCAATACTAATCCGTTTTCTGTTTGGTTAGAAAAGCAGACAAAGTAGAAGTCATAGAATCATGTCAAAAATTTGAGCGTATAACATTTGCCGAAGGAATCTCGCTATACTATTGAGCGCTATTTCAGAAAACCTGTTCCCGTCCTTCGCGTTTCATATTTCAAACATGTTAGAGAAACGTTTAGCTACATGCGGTTATCTCTTCACACCTTGAAGAAATTTAGTCAACGTTGTAGCACTGCAAGTATTGAGGAAATTCCTTGCTAGTCTCACAATGCTGTTTCTGGAAGCCAAGTCATATTTCTGGCTCCTGCTTTTGTACATCAACGGCTAGGGCGAGAAATACTTATTTAATTTGGGGCTATTACATTCTTTCCGTGCAGTTATAACATCCTTTGCCATCAACACATTATCTCTTAACCTTTGCCTTTCCTTTTTCTCTCCATTAGGATGTGCCTAGATTATTAAGTCAATGTTCTGATGTTGAAAGACGTTGTTCCATGGAAATTGAATGAGCATGAATGATCTTGGAATGTTCATCACAGGATGTAACTCACTCTCTTATTAAACAGTATTTGCTGTGTTGATCTGGATAATGATTTATACTCACAGCAATGGTAAGCAATGAAGAAGATACAAAACGAAAATATAATGTTCCATTTTCCTTTCTTACTTGCTACACAACTTTGAATTCCCTTTACAGATACAGCAAGAGGGAGCACCACTTTGGGTATTACGTTTGACCAGTTTACACAGAAGTGGATGCTTAATATGGAAGAAGACCCAGAGTGTAAGTGTTCACTTTAAAATGATTCTAACAACACACAAAGAAACCTTAAACACAACTACTCAATGCAAACGTATCGACATGATAATTTCTTCTTTCCTTTTTCTTGTGGTAAAATTAAACAAAACCTGTTTGTGATTCGTACCTGTTCCTAAATATATGATGTTATATAGAATTCCATCTTTGCCCTTCTGTTTGTAAACTGCTATCTGGGTCAGCCTATAGTCTGCTCTCGTCAGATCAAAGATTGGGTATGGATCCCCGTAACTGGGGACCGATTGGTCCATCAGGGGATGACTCGTGATAAACTCCAAATTATCATCCGACTGCCTCTTGGAATCTAAGGAACACTGAGAAGACCAAAAAATAAAAACATAAACAGTGAGAAATAATATAATAATAACAACACTTTCATGTGTATATTTTTACATGTCTGTTTGTTTTATTTCTTTCTACCTTAATTCCGTTGTGTCAATTCAACGAAGGAAGAAATTCTGGGCGATTTGTACCAGATTGAAAATCTGATACTAGAAAGGACAAGAAATTTGACCAATATTAAATTCTTTGGAATATTACTGAAACAAATATTCATCAGTTTTTTTTTTTATTGTAAAAAAGTTGTAAGGATAAGTTGATAAGGGATACTACTTACATTGCCCGGTCTTGGCTTCTTTTCCATATCCCTTGGCAACGCATACCAGTTACCAGAATTCTGCGTCTTGAACTGGCCTTCGTTAAATATCTCCCTGATGACTTGCATATCGAAAACACAAACAGCAGAGCCTGGAATCTCGTGTCTAACAGAATGTAAAGAGAGCACAGGAGTTAAAGACATTAGCACGGCGAAAAAAAGTCAAAACGTAACCTTATGACCTTCCGGAAACAGTGGCAAGTTGGCAACACAAATCCCCTTCAGGGTTAGTGAGTGCACCACACCTTCCTAAGTAACCTTCCATGTATCTCATAATACATGTATGTGTAGCATACACCATATACACGGGTTAAACCATCTCTGAATGAAAGAAAATTCCCAAACAAATTTCAGTTAGATATGTCCTACTCCGAAACTGAACTACTTCGTTGTTGCTGTAGATGAAAAACTTGTTTGGGTATTGTTGCAGAATTTACAATATATTGCATTACACAACACAACAATTAAATTTAACTTCGGAGAAAACAAAACACAACTTGGACTGAATGGTTGAGAATGGAGGTGAATACTTACTCTCCTGTGCTGAAGACACCATAAAACATCCTCTCATCTCCTTCACCGACCATCCATACATCCTCTGCAAACAATAACAAAATAATTCATGTCAGTTATGAGACGATTGCCAACAGAAGCTTACCATGAAAAGGACTCTCATTTGGGGGTCAAGGTTTTTTACATTTGAAAAAAAACTTAAAAGATATCCCACTTAAAATATTCTTTGAGAGGTTTGTTTCAACAAAGACTGGAGAAACTTAAGATAACAGAGTGTCCTTAGTATCTAGAGGAATTCAGTATTACATAAACACTTATTAGGGATCCTATTACTTTGATTATTACTCAACCCTCCCACAGCCATGTCTCAAAACCTTCTGACGAATACCACACCTTTTGGCTCTGTCCAGAGAATTTTGAATATAATGCCGACAGAAGACAGCGGAAAAAAATTTGATAGGAGGGGGAGGGGAGGGGGCAGGAAGCAAAATCAAGGTTTTCGCAAACTTACGTAAATAATTAAAGTAGAACGGATATGCTCCAGGAAATGAACAGTTGAGTCGTGCCTTCTGGTACGTGGTCCATTTTTCTTCCAGGATGTACGCTCCGCCCAGGTCAGACTTGCAGACTTTGCCGACCCTGGCATATATTGCCTGAGGGAGGAGGGAGACAAAAATAGCACCGTTACAAACGACGAACACTCAAATTACGCATATACATCTCTGCTTAAAATGAATTGAAAAATATGATATTCCCAGCACTGAGACATGAGCTAATAAATGTTGATTAACTTTGACACAGAAAGAGACGAGGTTGTGAACAATGGTCCAGGACGAACGAGGTGAGACAAACGGAGTACTAATACGAAGAGATTATGAACATTCTGAAAAGGTAAAGCGCGAACGAAATGAGATACAATGTAAATTGAAAGTTAATGGACCGTAGCGACACAGGGGCATCAGAAGGGGGGGGGGGTAGTAATCTGACTAGAATAAAAGCAAGAAACTGTGCAAATTGTGAAAATAATAAAAAAAAAAAAAATCAAATCCCCACAGGTAAACCAAAGGGCATTGCAATTTGTTGATAGATTTTGTTTAGGGAGTACACTTTTCATTTAAACCTGCAATGATACTTTAGGTCCTGTCACCACGCATCTAGGATTTGAGTGGTTAACTGATCCTAGGCCTATTTCCTCTTACAACTCAAGATTGATTCTGACAGGTTATAAATCACAGACAACAGTACTCTCTCTCTCTTCCCCCCCCCCCCCTCTTTCTATCCTATCTTTTTTTTTTCACTTGCTGGAAACCTAAAATGCCAGCACATGTCCTCTGACATATAATGAAAGCCTAGACTTGTGGCATAACAAAATAATCTTCCTTTGCCTTAGAGGGCTTTTAGAGCAAACAAGACAACGACCTTTAGAATTGAGGTCAAGTTGTTTTAAGCACAGAACCCAAACTTGCCCTTTTATGGGTGTGGATAAAGATTAAGTAACATTTCTGCTGATTTCTGAAGAAGAAAAAAATGGCCATAAAGCAATTTTTTTTTCTTTTTCCTTTTAACATCATCCAACTGTGGATGATTGAAGTACTAAATGTTTTGTTGAATTGTTGATAGTAACCTAACCTTCTTCTTCATAATTGTTACTCAGCTCTGATTACAACAACACAGGTTACTTTCGAAAGAAATACATGAAAATCTACAGTAAATGAACAATTTGTCCTTGGATAATGTTATCAAGGTTTTTTTTACTATTTTTTTTACTTTTCCTTGGTTCAAAAAAATAATAAAACCTTAATAAGCTGATGATATTAACATAGTTACTGAAATAAATGTGAAAAAAACAACCATTTCACTGATTGAATAACTAAGTGAAAATGGGGAACCATGATACGATCTCTAACATCATACGTACAGTACAATATTTGCCATGTCCTATCAAGCAGTTTCACTTTCAGAGTAACTTGCTCTTTCTTGGTTCCACCCATCCCCTCCCCCCCCCCCCCCCCTCATTAGACTAGCGAGTAGAGACACAGCCCTCAACATTAAGGATCTACTTTTTTCTATTTTTTTAAACATGCGATCTTGGGGCTTGAACTTACGTCGCCAGAGTTGACATGTTCCACTGCTATTTCTCTAAAAAAGACTAGAATCCATTCGTCGACTTCAAAAGACTGGATAAAGGTAGGACCTGCAAGAAAGAAGAGGTATACTTTATCATCAGTTCTCAGTTCAGTGCTAGTAGTGCAGCAGTTGTGTGTAGATATGTAGGGGTAGTAATGAGTAATAGTGTAGATGTGTTGTGATTGGACGATGCCAGGTGTTACATAACAATCACAATGCATATGAGAATGAAAACTGACCCCTTACATTTGATCGTTTTCTTTAATCTCGTCTCATCAGAGCTTATCCTCCCATAATTTCACATCACAGTCTTTCATTGATATTTTGTGTAATGTAATTTAGAATTGGACCCTTTTACTGTTGAGTTGTACACATCCCATGACCAAGGGTATTTCAAGGGGTTATAAACAACACACACACAAATAGGATTTTCTTCTAAATTTGCTCACTGTTCCTTTAAAGGTCAATTGTTTTAGTCATAACATTTATAAGCATTCTAAAAAAAAATTCAGAAGAAGAAATGAATAAACATCTCTCATTAGTTCTCAGATGTCCTTTGAGAGGGATCAAAACAAATTTGGAATATATCACATACAAATAAACAAATGAACCAAAACAACAAACCCAAAGTTAAATAGCCTGCTTGTAAATCATCTTATGGTCGTCTTGCTTTATCCAGTTTGGTTGTGAGATAAATCTTATAATCTCCAATCGATGTTTTTGTTTGAGACTATAATCAATGATCAAAGATCAAAACAGGCCTGATTCAAAGGACACAGCCACACCAAGAAATCAACAAAGTCAGCAACAACACTGCTCATTAAACAAATATGTACACACCTATTGAGATTTACCTCTTCCTTGAACTTTACAAGAGCATTGTTTTGTTTGTTTGTTTGTATTTTTGAAAGATAATGAGTTCCTTGAAATGTTCAGGTGGGGAGAGGGGGGGAGTTGGATATTGCTTTGGAGAAATCATGTCAAACACTACAGAACAGGTACCTTTGTACACTAACTTCAAAAGAGTAAATATGCTCTTTAGCTTAAAAGGACACGGGTCATGGTTTACCACACAATCTGTTCGGTCTGTTTGGAAAATTTTGAGTCTGCCAAGCACTTTGGTGTAAAGATTGTTTTTACCAATGGCAGGATTATTCATGTTCTATGACCTAGCTAAAGCTTGGAGTGGACAGGTGGAAGTAAGGGAGGGGGTAGGGGGTAAAGGGAGGAGAAGGATAAGGCAGTATACAAGAGGAATACAGAGAGGCATGAGAAATTAGAACTAAAGATAGTTCGCAAGGTGTAGTAATGTTCCTCCAAAGTTTTACAGACTGCTAAGAATTTAAGTGTAATTTTAATGAACCATGTGATCTTAGATGACTTATCGTATGGAATGTGTTAGGGGCCATGTTAGGGAATGTGTTAGGGGCCAATCTATAGCAAAACTGAGAATAGTGAGCAAGGTTAAATGGAGGGAATTGACTCACTATTGAACCACTTGGCATCAGCTTCTCGACTCCTCAACTCGACAATATCCGATTGGCCGACGCTGCTTCTATAAACCAAGGAATCCCGACCGGAGTAGTCTCCTACCGTTGCTGTATATAAGGCCCTATCTGTTAACGAATCAGAATGTATACATACAAAAATATGAACACAGAGATGATACAAGAATATCACACCCCACATCCTCCATCCACGAGGATATTCTTACCAGATAATGTCACTTGCAGCCTACATAATCACTGTTCACAATGTCAAGACCATGTATGAAAGGCCCGCCCGCCCACATTGGGATGAACCAAGTTTTAACAGGTTATATAACTATAAGACCCTGTATTCTTAGTAGCAAATTATATTTACAGGCTAAGATAAATGATCAGCAGTGTAAAGTCTGTCAGACCATGAGTTATTAACAATTAATCCCACCCTGTCTCTATCATGATATACTCCATTTACTAACCCTTTTGTTGTGTTTATTAAATAAATTTACATCCACCTCCCCCCTCCTCCCCCCCTCCTCACTCGACTCCCTCCCTCTTCCACAACACAAGTGACAACAAACCAACATTATAAACTTTATAAAAGTTTTGAGGTGGTTTGGAACCTTTGCATCGCTGTGACAAAACCATTAAATTTTACACACAAAGCTGAATCCCGCCCTGAGTTGCTGAGATTGTATTAAAGTCAGTAGGCTAATGCAGTTCTTAAGAGTTTGTTGCTCCCTCAAAAATCCAACATAGGAAATTTTCACCCACATGACACAATGAAACATTTCACACTTTCAAAGTTTTTGAAGTTGACAAGACCCAGATGTCATCTGTAACTGTGCACATTTTGATGGGCTTGATAGAACCAGATGTTTTTTTTTAGACAGCTTATATTTCCTGTACTTGTGAAGTATTGAGTCACTGAGACTATGGAACAGCCTGTGCACAGCTTTCAAAGATCACCCTTCATCCCGGGCGACCAGAAACCCTTAAATTGAAAAGTAGGACTTTCTGGATGCGAAATTGTTCCTGATTAAAGCCTCTATTTCTCTCAGGGGAAGATGAAATTGATTAATGCACATGTGTACATCAATGATTTATTGGCAAAGGGGGCATATACATATGAACTGTAACAATATAACAAGACCAAGCCATCTCGGAAGATCTAACCATGAAACTGTCACCACAGGAAGCAATACTGCTTATATCTCTAACTTAAATATTTCCTTTAGTGGGGATTATTTTTAGTTCTGAGTCACAACCAGACAGTTACTTGGAATTAACTGCCAACATTTAAATTAGTGCCAAATTTCGGTAAAAGGATGCTGTCTGACCTACCTCAGTCTAGAAATCAGAGACAAGACAATAACAACTATTGTATTAAAGAACAATGGTTGACTAAATGACATTAATACAAAGGATTTAAATTTAAAGTTTTCCTCAGAGGACAAATCTCTCTGAAAGTAAGTTGAGGAAAGTGAGAAAGAAATATTTTTTTTATTGCCATATTTCTAACGCCCTTTTACTTCCTTCTGTTAATATTTAATATTAATTGATTACTTTGATTACTTTAATATCAAAGATAACATTCTGCAAATATTAATGCAGAAACTAGCAAACAAGCAACTAAAAATGCCTCAGTCAGCTCTTACGTCGTCGTTCATAATAATACTTGTCTAAACAGTTTACAACAAGGAAGTCATAAAGGGTGACAGCCATCACTACTAAGTTTCATATTTGTATGGAAGTCAAACTGTTGCAACTTTTGAAAGAACTTAATTTTACCTTGATTACATATCCGCAAAATCATACGCAATTTACACTTTTACAACCTACACAACTAGCGATCTTTCACCTCCATACTTGAAACCCTACACTTTTGACATCATCCACCCCCATTCCCCGAAACAGATTCAACATGTAATGTGTAAGATCTTTCTTGCAATTTAAACTTGGTTGCGTGAAAGAAACAAAACCGAAAACTGGAAGTATTTTTCTTAATCGAAATTTTAAAAGTTGCTTCATACAAACCTGCAAATAATGCTGTACTCTGCTGCCTCGGATCAAATGGACATTTCCTTTGCCCATCCATCTCCTCTTCTGATTCGAGACTAGGATAATTCTTTAAAATGAAAAAAAAAAGAGAAAGAAATTTTAGGGAGGAACCTCAATGAGAAAAAAACTAATTTCTCTTAATACTTCAAGGTGTCAGCAGATTTTTAAAAATAAATCAAGGTTAATTGCAGCTCAGCGCCCGTCGTTGTCTGCTGGGCTGTATATAAATCCACTTTCTTTAATATACCTCGCACTGCACCTGTATAATTATTTTTATTTTTAAAGTTAATTATTTCCTAAACTTAAACCAATTGTGGCCAAAACATACTCCATAACAAACATCACAAATAACAAAATAATTCAATTCAGTGACCAATCAGTGACCCTCAGAATACAACCACTACCCCTCCCCCCCCCACTCCCCTTTATAGGAAAATGCTCCCCTTTGCCTCCTTGGAGAGAACGAAACATTGAAAGTCATGGCCTCTCACAATCAGGTTATTTATTCTGCATTTTCTACGGAACTCAACTTCTCTCAATAATTTGGACTAAAATTACTCTTTGACAGTTTAAACGGATCGAGAGCAAATGCAAACTTAGCAGGCACTTTGCATCTTCTAAGAGCAAAGTCCTCGGGGACTATATCTTAGAATCCGGAATCAATCGAAGCGTTAACTTGCTTCTGCCCATCGGCAAATCATGGCTAGTCTCCTGTTTAAGGAACGTTAATTGAGGCTTTCATTTCTCTCCGAGGCTCGGTTCAGAATGACTGCGTGTATGTTCCCCACTCTGTGATATTATGTTTTAATGGATTTAGGAATGCACTCCCTGTGAATGTTTCTCAGCATACGTCAAACCTATCGCTGACGATCGCGAAGCCGTCCAGATTAATACACGTCAAGACGGTGGGTGCCAAGAAACAGGTATTTAAGCAAACCGCGGAGTCTACAGAAACGATGAGCGACGTTTCTTTGACGTCAGTACAGGTTGAGCATGCAATTTGCAGAAATTATGATTAAACTGTTGCACGAATGGAGAAAATTTCAATGAATTCATTCTACGAAAGGAATCAGTTGTCCATCCAGTATAAACTTCCGACAAAAAATTACTATAATTCCTACTTGCTTTCTTCATGTTTACTATTTATTTTCTGATATGTGGCAACAGAGCCATGGGGGGTGTAGGCAAAAGTTTAAAAGTGCTTCATAGAGGATCACTTTATTTTTTTATTATGATTACACTCCTACTGGTTTCATGTTTATTATCTGAAACTTTAAGATAAATAAAAGGAATTTTAAGTAAAAATTACTGTCCGATAACAAAGTAAGCAAAATAATAAATGTGGATGTATCAAGAAAATCAACTACTGTGTGATGAGGAATCAAAATAAGAGAGTTCATCCGAACCGAACCTTAACAGAGCTGACAACAGAAGAATAAATTAGAACCTACCGGATAAATTCGGCATACTGGAGCTTGGGCTCCTGTTCCACAGACAACGAGCCGATTAGTTTCCACATCAAATTCAATAACTTGGACAAAGTTTTGACACTCCCACTCTTCTTCTCCTTTTATTAAACAATCTGTAATTTTATCTTGAGGTATCGTCCAGTTTACCATCTCAAACTGTCGAGCGAAAGGATAAGTTAAATCTACGACGAAAAAACAGTTTCTGGCTCCGATTAACAACGAGCCTGTGTTTGGTAAATTTGTAACAGCACCGACACTGTCTGCTTGGAACTGCCTCAGACCTGCAAGATTAGGGAAGAAAAAATATCAATTTAGATCTCTCGATAGTATATATAGCAGATTATGTAGGTCTTTATTTCTTTCTTTAAGCCTAATACTTGATTTTCTACACTTATGGTTGTAATGTTGACATAATTTAAATTATACGTTGGAATTTATTCATCACACGCATATATATATTTATATACATATAATTGAAACCGTAGTGAGTTAATGGAAAATCAAGAAAAGTGAAAAAAATTCCAGCCTCCACCGGGATTCGAGCCCGGGCCTCCCGCTTTATATGCGAACACCCTAATAATACACAGATCAAGGAAGGCTTTCGTAACCATTTTAGGTTATGCTGAATAGGTATTGTGCGAATACATAAATATTAATATAGTTTCTGACACCAAAATCCTCCAGGTTTTCCTGCCAAATAAACATTACTTGAGGAACAATTTGATGTATTATACTTATTATAAATACCGACTTAACATCATATAAATAATAACTGCCAACTTTTGTATAACTTGTGAGATCGTTCCCTACCATATTAAACCCAAAATTGGAACTTTTTATGCAGATTCCAGAACTGTTTTCACAAAGATCTGTATTACTGTATATTAAAAAGCTGAAGTAGATGGTTTCCCCTGGCCTTGTTATCTCACACGAAGTGAACCTAAACTGTTACACTAAGCTGCTTGAATCTTACTCACACTTAAGTAGCTGATAGTACTCATCTATGGTTACAATTAACCCAAAAATTAACCCAAATTAATGAGAGTAACTTTCTTAACTCCTGGACTGTCTCACCAGCGCTGCTTTATAATTATTAATCATCGACTTCTTTCAAGTGATCCTGGTTCCTTTTCTAACCATTCCTGCATCCTTGGATTTCCTAACACCTAAAGGCAAGAACTTGTTTTGCTCACATGTATGCAGGTCGAATATTGCTTTCTTTCCTTAATTATTCAGAATCCTTCAAAACCTTGAAGAGCTTTAACCACTTTATCGAGATTTAAATGAACTGCAACAGTTTGGAGTGATCCTTGAGAAGCACACTTTTAATGCATACCATACTAGACTATACTAGGGCATCTTTCATTAAACTTTATACTTTAGAGAGAAGATACTCATTAGTATACATAAGTACCACTCGGTCAATTTACAGATGTTACACACGAAGTGATAAAACCCTATTCCGGTATCGTTCCTTTCTCGGTTGTTAATTGATTTTTTTCTATCTAGTCTATGGCATCCATCTGGATCTGTCAGTAGTTCATTCACATCTCTGAAAATGGGACAATGTTCTGTATATTGGGCAATGGGTGTTTGAACATATGTATTAAACATCAACTGCGCTACAGAATACTGTACACATACTAGCAGGGTACATTCGATATGTGTTAAACAAACTGAACACTCTCGATTCTGGCCTCAAATACAAGACGGGTTGAACTCATATTTTATAGTGCATACATGTATCAAAAGAACCAGTGGCGAACGGGGGGGGGGGGGGGGG